>JAALXH010000509.1:0-83973 GCA_012977735.1 Fusarium tanahbumbuense | reverse complement strand
CTATATATTTGCTAATATAAACCTAGTATAGACTAGTTTATCCCTTGGGAATTACAACCGTCACAGTTTGTAAACGAGACCGGGAATAACTTACCAGTCAACGCAACGAACTTTTTGGGTTCTTCTATTGCTACATTAATAGCCTCCTGGATCGGAAACATAGCTGTATACGAACCTGAATATGCAGCCGTGTCCGGTTACTACGTAATGATGACAATACTTAATAAAGAAGATAAAGGAGAAAAGTCCGAGAAAATATCCTTAGCTAAAAGAAAGAAATATCTTAAGACCTGTATATATAGCTATCTAAAAAAAGAAGCTAAGGAGAGAAGAGACAACTACTACAGCGGACATAGCATTTACTAGTTTTATTATATATGAAAAGGTAAATACTACTCAGCAGGGTAGCAAGATTAGAAACTGGTTTTTTTAACAGCTATCTAGACAAAGGCACTATTAAACTGCGATTCCCAATATCTATTAGTCTAAAGCTAGGTAATAATTATGTTAAGCTACTATTATTAGCTATGCAATTGCTAAACCGCCTGTTTTGCATACTCTGCTGTCAGAGCGGATTGGAAGTTTTGCAGTAGTTATAAGACTTGTATTTCTATCTTTGGCATGTTGGGTAGAATTATACAGGGTAGGCCGTTGGTTGTAGGCTTTCTGCGTCTGCAAAGACCTCTAAAAGAAGGCCTCTTCCCTAGGTAGATTAACAAATATCGAAAACGTTAAGAAATAAATATCTAAGGATTGATCGGTTTAGAAATAATTTATAGTATTGTTCCTCTATAATGGAAATACTCAACAGGGAGCAGGGTGCGGCGAGTTCTCAAGTGTTAACCTGAAAAGTGTGTTAAAATATCTCTAAATTGCGTCCTCTGTAAAGTATTTAATCCATTATCTTATATCGTTAATTTTACTAAAGATTCTCGAACCTTCGTTTTGTATCTCCTTATCTAATCGTAATTAGGCCAATGACGAAAAGAAGCTACACCCGACCAATTCCCGTGATACAAATTTAAGGGAGGGAAGATAAGCGGGTTGTACCGAGAAAGGCTATCGCTTACTGAAGATCATTACGCTGTAAGACCAGCTGTCTACGTCACAGAACTGTACTAGCGTCAGGGCGCTTCCAAATCGTGATGAGGGAGTGGCGACTCTTACAATTCGATGTAGAAATCAGGTTTAAAACAGGACAATCAAGATTTGGGGTGTGCATCATTCCCCATGTCGAAACATGGCATTCATAAATCTCGATCCCCCGATCCCGTTTATTCCCAAAGGAGGGAATAACTGCAGCTGTGCCTGACTTGCGTCCAGGTCTAGACCCGTGGAACAGCAAATGTGGCGAATAGTTACATAGTAATAAAACCTGTAGTAAATTACTCCTTGTCTCTTTATTCTGCTTTCCCCATGCTGTTCGTACCTCACATCGTCATATTGTCACATTCCAATGGCCCCCCCAAGGCTAAGAGCTTTGCAGCCAGCTCAGCCGTCGCCAGGGTCGTCATCTTCACCTGGAAACCAACCTTTGCCTGGTGTAAGTCGCAAGGCTGGATATATTCCCGCGTGCGAAACGTGTCGTAAACGAAAGAAAAAGGTTAAAGAAAAAGGTTCGCGATATTAACCCTCTCTCCCTTCTCCAGATACTACAGGGGTACGAGACGCGACTCTTGAATAGCAGGATAACGTTGCTAATACCGAAATTCAGTGCGACCGTGCACGACCTAAATGTTCAAGATGTACCAGACGAGAGTTGGAGTGCACATATCCCGATGTAACGACTGCGTCAACAATTAGTCCTGCTCGGCTTGAAACGCTAGCGACTTATCTGAACAGTGAGCCAGCTGTCATTGTCGATCTCTTGGCCACTCTTCCGTATTTCGAGGCTTTGGAGCTTCTTAACATGCTTCGAGAAATGCCCAGAGTTAGAGAGACAACAGCCACGTCAGAGGCTCAAATTCCTTCTATACCTCCATTTCCACAGCCTCCGAACCTCATAAAGAGTCTCTTACCATCCGATCCATTGGAACAAGAACTTATGGTCCGACACCCTATCGCGGACCCAGTTTTGCTTCCCATGGCTGTTAGTGACCTCCCTCTCGAAGAGCTGACTTCCAGGAGACCTGGAATGACTGCGACAAAGGTCTTGCGTGATACAGGATCCCCCCGATCGGTGGATATGATGTCTACGGATGACGAAGAATCAGATGAGGATGCCCTCTTTGAGTTTTGTCAAGGGTTGCCGCACTTATCTCAATCGCATGTTGAGTACCTCCAAAAAGTCAATCTAAGATTATGGATGGATTTACCTATTCCCAATGAAACTGCTGTCAGAGTTATCGCTCTCTACCTCAATAACGACTACCCCGTTCTTCCTCTTTTCCACGCAGATTTATTCCTTAGAGACCTTTGTCAGAACCAACCCTACTTTTGCTCGGCCTTGTTGGTATCAGCTTTACTGAGTTGGGCGTGTGTAGGAATCCCAGTTCACAAGTTGTTTTTCTTTTCACGCTAACTATTGGCTTGGACAGCAAGCCTGTACTTGCATTGATCCAGAAACTGCTTCTTGGAGCCCTCGCCTTCTCAACGATGCTCAAAACCGATGGAGTCAGCTCAATCCTGACGAGTCGATCACAATCTGCAGCCTATCTGCTCTGCAATTCATGTGCATGACAGCCATAACGCATGGACAAGATGCCCTGGGATTGGACTATCTCAGACAAGGTCTTGAACTCGGTCAGAAAATGGGCATTCTGAATGCCGAGCCAGGAACCCAGGCGGGTTGGCTTACTGGCTATCCTGACTGGATAAGGGCCTCGTCCTACACCGCATGGGGTGCTTTCAATTTCGCGTCGTAAGTAAATATTTTATGCTGAAGCTTGGATCTAACATGTCGCTAGTATGATTTCACTCCATTTTCACAGAGTGGACGTTCAGACAGCACCTGAACTCCCGATGCCAGGAGACTACTATGACTCGGCTATCCAAGATGACAAGTTGTGTATCTCGCATGTTAATGGCCAGGTCTTCAAGGCGAGCTGCAAACTCTGGATGATATTTGCTTCTATAGCAAAGAGGTATTATCAGGAAAGTAAAATGTCTAACCAACCCGACTTTGTAGAGTTTGCCGAAGAAATATACCGGCAGCTCCTTGCTTGGGCAGATGAGCTGCCTCTAGAACTAGTCCGGAGACCCGGTAGTTGCCATGGTGTGCACATGCTGCAGTAAGTCGTGACTGTCAAACTTTTCACCCGGCTTATCTAATCCTTTTTCTGCTAGCATTTATCTCCACGCAATTATCACAGACCTTTTCCGCCCGTTATTACAGGGTGAGCTATCGTCTGCCCCGCTGCGCACGTTCAAAGCAAAGAATGCAACTCCACAAATGGTTTACCAGGCCTCGATTGGGCAAATGAAGCGGCTTCTCCTCTCGCATCGTTCAGACATGGGGCCAGAAGTGTTGTCAATATTCTGGCAGAGTTGCGTCATATATGTCTCAAATGCAGTCATCCACAGCGGAGACGACCAACAAGAGAGACATTTCTACGTCAATCTCTGTCTAATTGGACTGCAAGAGCTCTACTTATCTTATCGTGTTTCTGGTACAATGGTCAAGGCAATTACAGGAATGGCAATTAAAAACGGAGCTTTGGAGAATGATCAAATTGTTGAGATTCGTCGCCGACTGGAGGAGATTGCAAGACGTTTTGAGATGGATACTGGGGTAGGGAGGAGTTGGGTCATTATTGACTTGGACCTTGCGGTGACAGATTCTGCGGGCGCACAGGGAGGCAAACTTGCGGAGGATTTTGATTGCATTGGTGGGGTCGAGGGGAATAATTAATTTAATTGTCTTATCGTGGCATTATTGTCTTATCTACCAAAGGTTCCTTAACTAAAAGACGAGATAACCAAGTCGTATATCGTTAAAAGTACAAAGCCAACTCCCGCTAATACATATATCTCAAGGAATCAAGTTGCATGCGTATATCATAAATGTTCAGAAGGTGACTGGTGGACAGTACCATGTTTCAGCATGGCCAGCTGAATCTGGTGGAAACGGAAGCAGCCTTGGATTTAGAATGCCTGCGCATCGCTCGCTTCGACTCAACCAAGCTGCAGAAGTTGCAGAGCCGTGGGCAACCAGGAGAACTGCGTCTCCAGCGCGGTGTGTCGGTCACTCCGCATTTAGAGCATCGCTTGGGAGATCCCGCGTTCGTCAGAGGGGATCTTGATGGTTTAGGTTTGGCATCGCCGTGTTGGGTCGGTTGTCCACAAGGTGCGCAGCTAAGCATCTCGTCAAGAGCTTGCGATATATTTCCAGCAAGTGTTGCTATAGCTGACAGATCGCAGTTGTCGGTGGCTGACGCCTTGTTCAAGAAGTGGGCTATATCGCAGGACTGGGCGAGCTTTTGTAGGGTATGGGCATCTTGCAATATCTGGTTGTGTTAGCATTGAATATAGTACGTATTTGGGGCTGCGTATAACATACTGTCTGCATCTTGATGGTCTGGTTGGTGTTATTGCCACAGCCGACGCTTGGTCGCTGGAAGAAATTGTTGGACTCGACCTGAGCCGGGTTCTGTGGAGAGGGGGAAATCATGAGGATAGGATACGCGCTGTTACTCGCTCGTGGATAAGTTGAAGAATAGAAACAAAAGCAAGAGCATAATTGATGCTGTCATTGAGGGATCAGATCTAGCATAGGATTTGCCCATGTTCTTATCAGCAAAAACCTTACATTGAAAACAGCGAGGATTTTGAACAATTCTTACTATGATGTCATAATGAAGTGGCTCATCCGTAAGCGGAGACCAATCAATGGCTGGCGGACGTCCGCCTAGACCCTGAGAATGATTGCAACAGTGTTCAGGGCTCAGGGTCTAGGATCCACATAGTACAGGGAACCCTGGGGTAAAGTTCAACCAATTACAGAGCGTAAGCTGGCGGAGATGGTCCGCTGCCTCCGAGGTCCTTCGGCAGGCTTACGTACCTCAGATGAAAGCGATTGTTAGTGGTCAAGACAATAATAAGAGGTTACAATTAAAGGTTCAACTACTGCATCCCACCGAGTTTTTCCTAGCCAAAATCTTATGCGTCTTTGAGCTAATATTACAGCAGAGTTACTTTCACAACAAAGGTGTCATGTCATATTTACATCAAATGTCAGGAGTGTCATTGCTTTAACCACGCGACTGTAGTCTTGATGATCAATGCGGCTAGGCCGGGTACCTAGACTACTGTACAGTAGCACAGCAAGGGTCTTCCTTTAGATTAGCGTGACTGCAACACGCCTTTATCGCAGGTGATCAAAATAACATTACTGTTTCAAGCCTCAATAGCGAGTTGTCTAAGAAAAACTATAGAGAAACCCTTTGACAAATATGCGGCTCACAATCCTCATGCTCAAAGCATTCTGTTATCCTTTTGCCTTGAAGGATGGTAAACCAGGGACTGAAACGTGATTGTGGGCTGCGCCAAGCTACCCCTCAGCGGAGCCAAGGGTCTTTTCATTTTTCAGGGTATGCTATTCCCAGTCAGGGGATGGAATTGTCGGAAAATCTGCTCCTGAATTGATGGGCTTTTGGTTGGTCAAAGCTTTGCTTGTCGGTCAGACCTGATGACAAAGAAAGCCGATTTATCTTTTCATGCTACTAGACAATACTAAACAGAGTAAAAAGGTTTGAGCTATTCAAGATCAGGGCAATACAAGCGTCTCTCTTCTTTTCAAATTTCTCTTCAATTTATATGTAGTTATAAATATCCCTTTCTAACGTCTTGCCAGCTGCCTTAGGGTATGGAACGCAGATCCCTACATCTGCTACAGAGTACAGTACAATTGCTTAAACTTAAGATCAAAGGTTAAGGTTTTCATCAATGGTAAAACCCGCTCAGTGAAAATACTAAGGACAAATTTGGAAGTTCTTATCGACCACCCTGTTTCTCTCCAAGTCGGTCCAATCGCTGCAACCAGTTCAGGCGGAATCTTAAACCCCCGTTAGACCCTGACTTTTCTGCTTCCCTCAAGCTGCGAAACTACTGGACAGCGAGATTGGTGGGCCTGCTCTTCCCACCCTAGACCAATCGAGACTCACGTACCGTACGATCTGTGGAGAACCATTGTAAACCCCAGGCCAATCCCCAAGGACGGTACTGCGCCGTGTTATCCCATAGAGTGCAGTAACGTAGCTGGAGACAAGACTCTTAAGACCCCTCTTTTCCATCTGCACGGTATCCTATGAGAAACTTTCACATTTTGTGGCGGCCACTCGGAGCTGCAGAGATCTTCTTGTGCCAATCATTACCCTATGGGTCAAGCCTCGTGCTGCCGCTATCTCCGAGGCCAGTGACAGGTCTACGTTAGCCACACTTTATGTGGCTATTCGCCACATGTAAATTCACCTGTCCCTGGGCAAGACATACAGTAGCGAATAAGAAGGTGTCGCTACAGCGGAACAGCGGAAATTACCCTCTTTTATCCCTGCGGGCAGCACAGTCCGTACTGCTTTGGCACTCTTTCTCGTTACGGATATTCTTTGACCCTTTGAGACTAAGGAGCAGAGCGCCCGCACATGCCACACCTGAACCCTGCTAGTGGTTTAGTTAGCTGCCGCTCGCCTATACAGTAAGCTAGTCAACGGTCGTGTCGTGTCGTGAAGGAAATTTAATCTCTTCCATTTCATTTCATTTCATTTTGAGCTGTGAGCCGTGACCAACCGACCCGCTATCGCATCCAGCCAAGATCTTCACTGTCGTGAATTGTTAGCCATCGTCATTCTCTAATCCTGTTCTATCATTTCTATTGTTCTGACTACCATCGTTATGGGCCCCACTCGGAGGCAGATTGAGCTTGCTCGCGAGAGGGAGACTTTCAGGTTTGTCGCGCAGCCGCCCTTCGTCAACCGCAGGATGAAGCTTACCATCGACGTTTACTCCAGATACGATCCGACCTTAATATCGAACTCAAGACACAATTCGCCTACAAACCTTATCCCCTCGAATGAACTCACAACCTCAGCCGACACAACCTTAACGGCATTCTGTCAGCTCACAGCCCTACGCCTAAATACCTCGAGATCCCTCATATCTCTTTTCGATCGCTCCAGTCAATTCGTCGTCGCCGAAGCCACACCGCATACTCCTCTACAGCCCACGTCAAAAATAATAGGCGCCGATCATGGCCTTTGGCTTTGCGGAACCCATTTTCCCCGTTCATTCGGAGTCTGCGAACGCGCCATCAATTGTCCAAACCTCGAATCATTACAAGTACCACAGAGCGTCGGCGTAGAACCTCCATTGACGATTATAAATGACCTCACCGACGACGATATACTATGTGGTCGATCATACTGTCTTGGCTGGCCGTATCATCGATTCTACGCTGGCGCACCACTTGTAACCCCTCGTGGGATTGTCATCGGCGTCCTGTGTGTATTCGATTCGAAACCTCGATCTGGTTTGGATGAAACATCAGAGATCATTCTACGAGACGTAGCACAATCCGTTATATCACATCTGGAAGAAAGACGTGTTAGCGAGGGCTATCGCCAAGCAGATCGCGTAACTCGGGGCATCCGGAGATTCTTTCACGGGCGAAACACAAAAACAGACATAAAGAACGACCGGCTACTAGCATCAGAACCGAGACTACGGACACCAGGAACCGATTTCAGTCCGCAGTTCCATTATTCTAGTGACAACAGACATCGAGGGGATCGTTTGGTAAATACTTGCGCAACTGCAGCCGATATCATGAGGGACGCTTTAGAAGTCGAGGGTCTTTTATTACTAGATGCCTCATCGTCACATCTCAGCCCTGGAACAGACAGCGGGCCAAGTCTTCCAAGTGAAGCTGACAGCCCGTGTCCAATACTTGGCTCGTCTGTGACAGCTGAGGCTAAGCCAGGTGGCGACTCATATTTTGGTCACTCAACCCTGTATGCCTCGACCCTTAAGAAGCTTTTGCGTTATTACCCCCGAGGCACGATATGGAATTTTGACAACGCTGAGAGTGATTTGAGCGATTGCTTAAGCGACGATAGTTCCTCGGATACCTCAGGTGACAGCACAATTGCGGAAGAAATTGATGGTCCTGATGAACTTCCGCCTGATGCTCCCCTCGGCCCAACGTTCACTCCAGGTCAGCTGGAAACAAGGCAAGAGCTTCGCAAAGCAGTCTTCGAGCTTCTCCCCGGAGCTACAAGCGTCGCATTCTTCCCTCTCTGGAACGCTCAAAAGCGACGCTGGTTCGCTGGCGGGTTTGCTTATAGCAACAAGACAAGCCGAGTGTTTTCACCCAAGAGGGAGCTCAGCTACCTACGCGCTCTTGGTAGTGTTCTCATGGCCGAGGTTTCATTCATCAAGGAGCGCGAGGTAGAGCTGTCCAAGTTAGACGTGTTGGACTCGATATCTCACGAACTTCGCTCACCACTACATGGCATCTTCTTCGGTGCTGGTGTACTCCGCAGCAGGGACCTTAGCGCTTCTCAAGAGGATGCCCTCCTCTCGATAGAAGCTTGCAGTCGTACTTTGCTCGATACGATTGATCAGATTCTGGATTGGAGCAAGATTAATCATTTCACTTCCTCATTGGCCACTGGTCCCGAGTACACGCACACAAAGGTTGATAACCGTACCCTGCGAATTTCTCGCAACAACAGTATGGAAGCTGGCATGATGAGCATCGCGTCCGACGCCGACCTCCCTCGTCTTGTGGAAGATGTCGTCGAAAGTGTACACATTGGTCACGAATTCCAGAAGCTATCGTTTGGTCAAACAGAGCCGGCGAATTCAACCAAGGACCCTGTCAGATTCGTGGTTCATTTTGAGCCGGGAGACAATTGGAGATTCCACGTACAGCCCGGCGCAATCCGACGTATTGTCATGAATGTTCTTGGCAATGCTCTCCGATTTACGACAAGTGGTTCTATCTATATCAAGATGGAGCAATCAGCAACCGATGACCCTACAGTACGCCTCGTGAAATTGATTATTGCCGATACTGGTTGTGGTATGACTCGCGACTTTCTTACCAATGACCTTTTCAGCCCTTTTACGCAGCAAAATATGATGAACGCCGGAACCGGACTTGGATTGAGTATTGTCAGACGAATCACTCAAGCTCTTGGTGGAACTGTTGATGTCCGCAGTGCAGTGTCTGTTGGAACCACAGTGTGCATCAGTCTGCCCTTGAAACTCAGCGAGCGAACTCCCGACGACACTACTGAGTCGGCTTTAGATCAAGACGCTGCCAATGACTTTGTGGGTTGCAGTGCCTCCGTAATAGGTCTGAATGATAAGGCGGACCAGAGTCTCCAAAGCCCTTACCTTGAAGGTCCATTGAGCGAAAAGGATGATCTTGTGTCAGTTTGTCAAGATTGGTTAGGAATGCAGGTCATCCAACCTCTCGAAACACAGAATGCCTCTCATGTTGTGCTATGCGATGATCGCTCTTTGGAAGAAGCCAGGACAGTGACACAAAGCGACAAATCTACGCCGATAGTCGTCATATGTCCAAACGCCGTTCTGGCTCGCAAGGTAGAGAAAGTCGAGTTCAGCCACAGTGAAGATAACAGGCAGCGCGTTTACTTCACATTTCAACCGTAAGTAGTCCTACACCTACATTTACACTTTACAAGCTGACTTTATTTAGTATCGGCCCACGAAAAATGGCCAGGATCTTGTCAAAGGCCATCAACCGTGTGTCAATATCATTACAACCCCCCCTCTCCCGGGCATCTTCCGACAAAGACGACCACGGCCACATAATCCCTACGATACAACAGGGTCCCCCAACACCCCCTCATCTTGACACTGGGAATAGCGCTATTATGAGCGATCCATTCGATCACGCCATCCCAGCTGTCGCGCAACATTTGCCTCGTTCACCTCTAATCACACCGTCAGAGAGGCCGGATCCCATCTCTGACAACGAACCCTCAAGCAACACATTTCTTTTAGTAGACGATAACCCAATCAATCTCAAGATGCTTGTAATGTTTATGAAAAAGCTAAAGCTGGAATACGACACCGCTACTGACGGAAAGCAGGCGGTAGAAAAGTACAAAAAGAGCCCAAGAAGCTTCAGATGCGTATTCATGGATATTTCCATGCCTGTTATGAATGGTTTTGAAGCAACACGAGCAATACGTGCTTCTGAAGTAGATCAGTCTATACCTAGGTGCAGTATCTTTGCTCTGACGGGTCTAGCATCGAAGGATGCACAGCAAGAGGCTTTGTTAAGTGGCATTGACTTGTTCTTAACAAAGCCTATTCAATTAGCTGAGATTAAGAATATCTTAGAGTTGAAAGGCCTGTTGTAAAAATGGGTCTTTTGCTTTTATTACTATACCAACTACTCCCACTTGCTATTTGTAGTTCTGTCGCGCCCTGTGCCACTGTGGACCCGTAGATACCAACATGTGTACTGCCAGTAACGCGATTACAGTTACTGAACCTGAGCCACTGTCCTTGTTGCAGGGCTTTCTTGACCCACAACAACTATACTTGACCTCACTCGCTGGAAGGTCTCCGTTACAGAATTGATCAGTATGTTTGGCTATCAAGATCTTGCATGATGGCATAGCATCTCGGGCACTTATCCAATGTCTGCAGACTAGTATGCCATGAACTAGTGTTACGTTTCAACCTAAGATCTAAAAATTAATTATGTTATGGCCCTTACCTTACTTAACATTACGTACTAGATATAAGTGTGTAGAATTGTACCTGCACTACTGAATAGTATGGACCCTGCCAAGAGACATGCAGGTAAGTAAGAGAAAGATTATTCTCTAGGGCTTAGGCTACTAAAATAAAGTAGCTCAAGTGCTAGTCCGAGCCAGTATAAAGTGACTAAATCATTTCATACCTTATGCTTTGGGGGGTTATTGTCCAATCTCATTGTATGTAGTTTCGGTCAAGGTTTTCCAGAGACTCAATTACGTCATTGATGCTGACCCTTGACATCGTGAAATCCTCCTACTTATTTCACTTACCCTTGACTTAAATCGACTCGGTCACAGCAGATAAGGCATGTACCTACCAGTCGAGGGTTGAAAGAATTTTTGAGGTAAAAGAAGAGCGACATGTTATATCTCTTATAAATAAAGCCCGCTTCGTAGGAAAAAACCAAGGCAGAGCGCGACTTTCGTCATCTGCAAGGGTCATGGAATGTCAGCATTATCACGTGATGGAATCGTCAAAACACGCCGCAAGTTCTCTAGGATCCAAAGCCTCCATTCCATTCCTCTTACCCAAGAAATTTAGAACTGGTATTACAAGATGGCTGAGCGGAGGAGCGCGAGACTCAAAGCCAAGGCTGACAAGCCGGTCCATGCAGAGCTGCCCTCTCAAGAACCGAAGAGAACATCAAAGCGCAAAACTCCACCTCCCAACAATGATAAGCCTGTCAGCAAAGCGCCCAAGACAAAACCGCAGAGTAAAGAGTCTAGAGACAAGTCAACCAACCAACAGTCAAAGGCCAAAAGCGGACATGAGAAGAAAAAGATTAGCCAGCCGTTCGGTCAGGTATCAGCCAATAGTTCCAATGGCCCATTCTCATCCTTGCCCCCGGAAGCAATAAATCTGGTGTTGGAAAAAGTGAGTTCCAATTCTGACTCCCTACTTCCAAGCATCCGTTGACAATGGGTCAGATTAAAAACAAAGCGTCCCTGGGAAATCTGGCCAAGACCTGCAGGGCTTTCCACAGCCTCGTTATGCCTCAGCTATACAAGCGCGTCGAAGCAAGCGTAGAGTATCACGCTCACATTGACAAACTTATTCGGAGCATCGAACCAGCTCTCACGATTGACCAGAGGAAGCAGTTGAGGAAGGAAGGCCAATACAAGGGGCAACAAGAGACCTTTCCTAAAGTGGATGAGAAGAGGCGGCCTGAGATTGCAAACTTCATTCGGCAAGCTGCTTTTGAGATTGGTGATCCAGGTCAAAAACACAGATTTATTGTTTACCGTTATATCGAAGAGCTCCTGAAAAGTGCGAGTAATCTACAGGTTTTTGCAGCCACGGATTTCACAGAGTAAGAATGTCAATATTCGACCGACTTGGCTATCACCGCTAACGATTGAATAGATCAATGGCAAAGAGCTTGGCTGCCAATAATCACCTTCGGGCTCTTCAACTCAAGATCTCTAGTGAGAAAACGCCAGATACGATGCCATTAACGACAGTCAAGGGATTGAGACACCTTCATTTGGAAATGTCCCAACTCTATACTACTGAGGACAGTCCTCTTGCACTCATCTGGAATTCGCGGTCCACACTCCGGAGCCTGACCCTCGATAAGAGCTGTTTTCAACATTTCTATAAGGACAAAATGGACAGGACAGAAGGGTTAAATGGATCCTCTGAGCGGCAGTACGATTTTACCGCCCTGAAGTCGCTTTCTCTCCAGCGTGTGTCGTGGCTCATGGACGATGATGAGGTAGATGCGGTCACGAGAGCAATTGACTTTACCGCACTAGAAAGTCTCGATCTTAGTCATAACAACACACGCATCTCGCTGTTGTTTCAGCGACTGGCGAGTATTTTCTCTTCTACTGCAAGCGCCAACATTAACCTCCGGAGCCACTCATTGAAGGTGGGCTACAAGGCTTCCACGAAGCTAGACGATCCGACTGCTAAGCCTGAGGGGGCGGAGGCCGGCCTGGAATTTATTTCGTCTTTTGACACGTTGACTAGTCTCAAAATCTGTCATGCTGGTGTCCGTTCTTCGGACTTGCTCAATCCGGGGCTGGAAGATGCACTGTTGCAAGGAATCTTGAAGCACAAGAACCTCAACACTCTGGAATTCACAGACACGATTACCGACAGGAGCCGGAAGACGCCATTTTTGGATGCCCAGACAGTGGCAATTCTTATCGACAATTTGCCAAAACTGAGGCATTTTAGGTTTCACTCAACAGCGATACACCTGGTAAGATCCAATTTTATGCTCAAGAGAAGAAAGCTAGGCCGCCACTAACATTTTACAGAGCGAAATCGCTAAAACTCTCTCACGAGGCTGCAACTTGGAGACAATCAGGATGCAGATACCTTCGGCAAACCAGGAGGAAGCGAAAGAGCTTGGAACCGAGTTTATACATGACCTGGTGTTTCCGATCTTGGAAAGAGACTCTGATCGCGATGAGAAAGGCTACCGATGGGAGGACCACAGTAAGATCAACCAGGTGATACTGGGCGTCATAGTATGGGAAATCGGTTCAGAATTTGGGCCGTTTAAGAAGGGGATGAAGAAAGCTGAGAAAGTCACTTCTTCGTCTTATCCAAAGCGCAAAGTGATGTTTCGAGACGTTACACGTCCGACATACCTCTGGATGAGGACGCGTTTTGACGATATACGTGGATGGGTAGATGAGGTCGGAAACGATCTTACTTAGTGAATCTAGGTCAGTAAAATATTTTACTTCCTTAGAGTACTATCGGTATAAAGTTATTTAAAGTTAAATTACTGAAAGCAGTCTTGGACCGTCAGCGATACCAATGGATGATGGGTTTAAAACCGGTGTTGCAGGACATTTTTGCTATAAGATATCAACAACAGGTGCTGATAGCGCATTGAATGAAGTTTAGTGACGATGGTGAATGCGTTGGGCGACGTGTATTTATTTAGCCCTTCCTATACTATTTGAACAATATTATTGCAATTGCTAATTCTGCCTCTATTCTATTCTCGGAGACAACTTCGAAATTCTTCCCCTTTCAACGTACACTCTGCTTCATTATAATATCCCACTACCGCGTCGTGTGTCATTTGTAAAAGAGACTTCCTATTCTTCGTTTCAAAGCCAGGCGAACAAGGCGATCGCTCCGATTTGGCTAATCACGAATCCGACCGTCATCCCAGCCTTGGTACCGGCGCTAGAGGGAACTGTCGATGGGCTTGACGAATCGACATCGGTTGATGAGGCTGCTTCCGAGGTTGAGGTGCTATCAACAGTACCATTATTGTTCGCTGATGGAGTTGCCTCCGAGGCTGAGGTGCTATCAATAGATGTAACATCGTCGGTTGAAGAGGCTGCCTCCGAAGTTGAAGTGGTATCGGCAGAAGTGACATCGTCGGTTGAAGAGGTTGCTTCCGAAGTTGAAGTGGCATCGTCCGCTGCAGAGGTTGGTTTCACGGTTACCGTCTTGTGAGTTGCTGTGGTAGCCGTGGAAGACTTATCATCGGATGAACAGGTACCGAAACCACTCTGACAACTATTTAAACACATGTTAGTAACCATCTCAAAGTCAAAGCCGATTCAGTTCTACTTACCCTTCACCGCAGTACGTGTCAACCTTGCCACAGTACCCTTTCGCCGAGCAGCAATTTCCGAATTCGCTGCCTTGGCATGTGACATTATTCCCGGAGGAAGTGATACCACAAGAACCTGAAGTACTGACAAGCTGCCCATCGGACTTTGATGATCCGCATTTACCGAACGAGCTCTGGCAGCCTTCATCGCAGTATGCCGAGGTCTTACCGCAGTAGCCTTTCACCGAGCAGCAGTTGCCGAATTCAGAACCAAGGCATGTCGCCTTGATGTCGGAGTTGGAACCACAGTTGCCATCTTCGCTGATGGGATTGTCCGCGCGCGGTAGGAGAAGAGAGGATGAGCTGCGACTAATTAGCGGTGAGTTGGATAGAGAATCCAAGACCTTACAAGTCAAACCCGCGAGGGAAGGCGGCCAAAGCCGAAGATGAGATGCACAGAACAGACAGCAGGGAGTACTTCATGGCGATGAATTGCTTGTTGAGTTATTGCAAAAGATGGAGAAAAGATCTGTTTATTGTAGCAGGGACCACTGTCTTTATAATTGATAGCTGATCCTTCAAAGACGGCACAGCCCCCCTGAATTTGGCCCCGCCGTCAATGCAAGGACCAGGGTTTCAGATATCCGACCTATCGTTCTTACAGAAGCGCAGGAAGGCATCAATCTATCATCAAATTACAATCAGCACTTTAACGTCTACAGATAAGTTCGTTCTTCAATTATATCAGAAGAAGCTACCTTTAACTTGGTAAACTTGGTAAAAACGTAAGAAGTCTAAATTGCTGAAATGTTGGAGTAAATCCATTTTAGGCGCTGAGCTAAGAAAAGAAATTAAAGTAAGCGCTAAGGAATTCCACTTTCGCTTGTGAACCAAAGTTCCAAAGGCCCCTGTTTCTCGGATTATTTGTCCCTCACTACCAATCACAAAGCTTCCAGAGGTTCCTGTAGATCTTTCCGCAAGACGTATTCCCCATGTTAGAGTCTGATTGAAACTTCAATAGATTCAATACTTGCCTAAAGCTGAGCCTCCTGGCTGTCAACTAGATGTATTTACCAGTGCCTACTACGCCTGGTTAACACGGGAGTCCTTAGGACAGCAATTATTTACTCTTTCTGGGTCAACGTAGGAGCACCTTATTATTGCAAATGGATTGATTGTTATTAATGCCCAAGCCGCTACTTTCATACCCTTGGTTGCATGAGCATGACTAGTATTTTCCGTGCCGTGGTCACCAATGATATACTTCTCAGTGCGTCCAGCTCCGCTACGGACCCAGGCTGATAGCGAATGAATATAACCCACTTCAACGGCTGACCCACAAATCAGCGCCGGGGTTAGAGAGAGGCCAAGGCTGAGGAGTTCATCGAATCTAGCATTGAATCGGAATGTAGGAACAGAAGCGCTTGTTGTGGTTGAGCTAGTGGTTGGCAGATCTACATTTACACCCCGAGATCCTATACCGTCGTATGGATAGACACGCCAAAATATCTTTTCCTAAGATAAAGCGCCTCGAAGCTCTCCCAAGCTGATCTCAAAATATATTGCGAGTTGTTTTGATAGACGTTGGTAGAAATTGATTTATTCTGTTACCAGCTTTCTTACTACGTTGTTGCTGATATCTAGCAAAACCTTCATCTAGATAAGAGTAGCTGCCCAAACATCCATCGTTTTAGCCTTTCCACCAGCAAGTTGCTCATCAGCTCTTAAAACCGCTTCCCTTTGACTCCGCAGTAAAGTCTTAACTTTAGTATCTTTAACAAATTTCTCGACATCTTCAAGAAACTCAGGACTCTTGACTCCTCCGACTTCCCACTTGCCGTCTTGCAGCTTCTCGTCGGGTGTAACAGTCGTCTCTTCCTCTACCTTCCAGCCAACCTCATAAGCAATTCTCTTGATGTCTGTTGGTGTGAGCAGACAACGAATATTCGCCTCGCTTTCCGGATGGTGTGCTGCAAGTGTAGCTTGAGCAAATGCTGCAAGGATATGAGGGACAGCGGCAGACGAAGAGGCCTGCATTGAATACTCGGCGATGCAGAGCCTATCGACTCGGCCCTTCAGTGTTTTGAGCATGGTTGTAAGAGTCTCTTCATTGTCGAGGTACCAGATGCAATGAACTAGGACGGCGCAGTCCCATTTCTTATTGCCTGTCTCTTGTAGGAAATCCTCGAGTTTCCTCTGCCAGAAAGTAATGCGATCGCCCATTTCACCCTTGGTTATATGATCTTGGGCTTGACCGAGCGTGTATGGCGCGCCGTAATCGAGAGGTGCGGGGTCAAGCGCGTCGACATGACCCGCTGGACCAGTGACATGACCCAGGACGACAGTACATGTACCTTGACCACATCCAATTTCCAGAATATTTGATGATTGAGGAATTTTGAAAAAGTTGAGAAGATTGAGACGATGTGTTGCTTGGTCAATCTCGATTGGAAGTGTCTCTGGAGTGTTCACATTGTAAGCCGCAATTGTCGGGGCAATTGACAAAGGCAGTGGCTGCCACTTTTTGTCAGAAGTAGAGCTCATTGTGATGATTGAATGGAGTTTATTGTTCGGAAGAGGGCCTTGGCACAATCAACTACCGGGCAAGATCGTAATTTATATTTGGAGATAAGGAATCTCTATAGGATTCATGATCACCAAGATAGGAAGTTGGTTAGATACTGTGCCTTTGTGAGTCATGCTGACATTGCGTAACCGAGTGCGATTATACCATTTCGTGCTATTGATACGAATCCTTGCATCAACTGAGTCACTGGGCATTACTTACAGCTTATTCCCGGCAGAGTACCAGACTAGGGATCGTCATGAAGCTAAGAGATTTATGCATATATCAGAAACCACGTTACCAATTTGACATGTCTCTCCATAATTGGTTCAATATGGTCTGTGCGATTGACAACTCACCAATGGACAACACGATATTGTGGAGGCCAAGTCCTTCACCGACCCAGCTTTAACATCAACAGCTCAGCCCAGCAAGGACATTCAATCTTTTTCCCAAAACACTCCTTCATCAAATATGGGCACCAAAACAAGAACATGGGACATTCGCTCTGCCTTAGTCAACTCGGTCATTAGTACTCAACTTGAAGCTTCTCGCGACAACGCACAAGCGAACCAGCAGAATATTGCCAAGCGATGGCAAAATTGCTCAACCGAAAGCTTGGATCAGGAGGACTGGCCGCCTTCCCCGGAATTTACCCCAGAACTTAACGACGAAGGCCTCACAACTGCCGACTCAATTGCTTTCATCCGCAAATCGGACCCTCGCGCTGGTGGCACATATCTCATTCTCGATGTCGCGCGCAATAGAGCTTTGACATGCCACCAAGGCGAAGTCCGTCTCGAACCCATCAACCTCGACAACAAGAACATTTCCGAAAAGGCTCAATGGTCATGTACCGAGCGTAACGGCTTCAAAGGTTTCCAGAACGTCGCTGGCGGAGGATTTCTGGGACACGACGTCTGGTGGCATTTCCGCGGCAATGCTTCGGCGCATAGTCTTTGGGAAAGCTTCACTATTGCGAGGCGTGATGGCGGTCTGTACTGGTTGCAGATTTTGCATTGGTGGACGCAGTGGCAGGTCTCTGCGAGTGAGGAGGGCAACGGAGTTTATCCGGAGTTGGAGGGGGGTACGTCTTGGGAGTTTGTCAAGGTTTTGAACATGGGAGACGGAATCTGATGTGGTTTATGATGCACAAGAGTTTTGTTTGGGATATTGGCGTTTGCTTTTTTGTTATGAGGTTATGAGATTGATACAGATTGGCTTGCCGCTTACGACATGGATACAAATTGGATACAGATACAGATTAGAAGATACACTACAAACAAAAGATATTGAATTCATGCCTAAACGCAATAGTTCGCACCGAAGTTATCCCGTATGTGTTGTTTGTGGCTGTTACGCGCACCACAATCTCGCGCAACTATTGGGTCGTCGTGAGCAATACCGCCACATCAATCATAGATTGCCAAACAATAAGTGCGGGGTCACCACAACTTCTATAAAGTCGTAGCTATCCAGCTCAACTTTACACTTGACCACCATCATCTACCGACCGAAATTTCCAGCAATGTCTAGTTCTGTCTCGAGCATAGGCGTCATGACGCCTCGCACCATCTCCGAAGCCGATCCAATAGAGCAGTGGCTGGACTCGTCAAGCGGTGGTGTCGACACTCCTACACACACGGAGTGTACACCAGCAGCATCTGAAGCCGGTGACAGAAAGTCAGATCATGACAGCCTGAGTCGCAAATGCGACCCTCATCACGACGGAAAATACATCATCCTCGACGTCGCCAACAATCGCGCTCTCACGTGTCACAATGGCAATCTACGCCTCGAAACAATCGACCTGAGCAATCCGCAACGACATATTTCTGAGCAGGCTCACTGGGAGTGCAAGGAAAGAGGGGGCTTCAGAGGTTTCAAGAACATTGCTGAGGGGACCTTCCTAGGGCATGATATTTGGTGGGACTTTTATGCAAAGGTGTATCATCACAAGGGCTGGGAGGACTTCACTCTGTGTGGACGGAAAGGTGGGTTGTATCTAATACAGAGCTTGGACTGGTGGACACAGAGACAAGTGTCTGCGAAGAAAGATGGCAGTGGGCTGTTTCGACAAGACGAAGGAGGTACTCTGTGGGAGTTTGTCAAGATTTCTGGCTGATACACGGTGATGGTTTTGGCTCGCATTTTATCATGTGGAGCGATATATCAGAGATCTAATAATAGGTGACTCAGTCCTAATCAAGACATCAATTGAATGGTATCGTATTCGTCAGCGAAAACATCAAATACTCGTGAATATAGACCCGTGCATACTGTCGTCATCGCCTTTCCCCAAGCGACATAACGATAGCACACGTAGTATTATTTTAGCTGGAAGAATGGAAAGATGGGTCGGGCACGCCGTACCAGACAATTACGCATCTCCCTCGTACTCCAGAAAACGGACAATGCCGTTACCCATCCTCCAAACAGTTAGCCGTTAATCATCACGGCTGGCAATCGAAGTAACGTAACTAAACCAACCACTTAGCGTCACCCAAAATAATCCGTGGCGTCAATCCAACGAACCATTTCTGTTTCCAGCGTTACGGCTGACAGGTGGGGTTTAAGGTTACTTCTGAGCTCTAGCCCCATACTATCGTCTAGCTTGAATCATAGGGCTAAGCTGTGAAAGTGTTAGGTTCCTGAAGATCATTGGCTTGGCGGTCGCCTTGAAAGGCTATGCCCCTCCAAACGAGCGAATGCGAATCTGAAAAGACCGTCGGGACAGCCACATGATCATTGTTGGTCTCTTAGCTTCAGTGTTCCAGTTGAATGGTTAGAAGCAACGACGCTAATGCACATGGATATCCCGAACGGGTCGTCCATTCGAAACTTTGGCTTTGGCGTTACTCTGAAGTTATCCTAGCTATGAGAAGGTTGGTCTTCATGGCGTAGGGCTCGCGCGAAACGTAGCAGAAGTGCTTGTTGCCAGCATAAGCCTTAATCACAAATGTGTATATCAACAGCTCTTGTGCCGTCCAAATTGACAATCCAGACAACAATTCAATCTACTCATCTCATCTCATCTACTTCCTCACAATGGCTTCACACGGAGAAGCGCTCGCTTTGCAAGCTGCCTCTGAGTCAGAGACATCTCTTGCTTCAATCCCGCCTCAACCTACCGAGCCTAAACATGAAGTCGTTCTCTCTTCTCCAAAGGAAATTGTCCTTCCTGAGCAACGCGGTTCGGAAGCTACTCGTGACTTCAAATGTAAGCTACTTTCATCTCTTAGTACAATTCTTAGCTAACAGTTACTAGACAGACATGCCTCAACATACCGCAAGATCTTCACAATCATCTTCGTCGCCAACGCAGCCGTCTTCATCGCCCTCATGGTAACCTCCAACGCAACTCTTCTCTCCCGCGACGCCGCCAGCGCAGCTTCCGCCAATCTCATGGTCTGCATTCTTTTCCGCCAAGAAGAATTCGTCAATCTCTGCTACGAAATCGCCGTTCTCGTCCCGCACTCCTGGCCCGTCTGGATTCGCAAGCGTTTTGCCAAAGTCTTCCACTATGGTGGTTTTCACAGCGGTGCTGGTGTCGCTGCGACCGCGTGGTATCTTACTTATACTATCCTGGCTACCATGGAGTATGCTGAGGACAAGAAAGAATATCGCTTGGTGAACATGATTACTGGTTGGGTTGTGGTTTGCATGTTCTTTGTCATTCTTGTGGCTGCTTACCCCAGCATTCGACGAAAGTTCCATGATCACTTTGAAGCTTTCCATCGTTTTGCTGGTTGGGTTTCCCTGCTTGCATTCTGGGTCCACAATATCGTTCAAGCCCGCGTCACAGCCCACGAATGGAACAAGTCCATCGCCTACGCTCTTGTCCGATCTCCAAACTTCTGGTGTATCTGCGTCACAACCTCTTGCACGATCGCTTCTTGGTCTCGCCTCCGTCGTCGCGTCGTCTACCCCGAGAAGCTGAGCGACCACGCTACTCGTCTTCACTTCAAGTACAGAGGCATGAAGCCTTTCTACGGCCTCAAGATCAGCGAGAAGCCTCTTACTGAATGGCACGCTTTCGCTACTATTCCTGATATTGAGCCTGAGTCTGGAAAGGTTGAGGGTTTCAGTGTTGTTGTTTCCAATGCTGGCGACTTTACGAAGAAGCAGATTATGGATGCTGCGGAGCGAAAGCTTTGGGTGAGAGGTGCTCCCCTTCATGGTCTTCTGTATACCTCCAAGATTTGGCAGCGAATTGTCATTGTCGCTACTGGTTCTGGTATTGGACCTTGTCTGTCGCTGCTTTATGCTGATGTCACACCTCGTCGCGTTCTTTGGTCGACACGCGATCCTGAGAAGACATATGGACCTGCTGTCGTCAGCGCGGTCAAGAGAGCTGATCCCAACGCGCTGATCTGGAATACTACGACTCGTGGATATCCTGATATTGTGCTTGAGACTTACAAGTTGGTGGTTGAGTCCAACGCCGAGGCAGTTTACATCATTTCAAACCCCAAGGTTACGGATAAGGTTGTGTTTGGCATGCAGACTCGCGGTATTCCAGCCTTTGGAGCTATCTTCGATTCATAATCTCTAGCATTGGTTGAAGAATTTAGAATACTTGCTTGTTGCTTTAAGGCAGTTTAGAAAAGTTTATATTTATTAGTTACAAATTTCTCAATAATGGATGAATAGAAAGCGGAGTTATAATACAAGTAAAAAATCTATATCATTCCTGAAGCTTCTGAATGACCTACATTCCAGTCTGTACCTCCACTGGCAACCCAAGCATAACTCTAACAACATCCATAACGCCCATCTCATCATTACTTATACATCCGATATACCCAAATCGCCCAGCCCCAATCGCTGTATATGCGACAGCCGTTTCGGCTCTAGCATCGGGGTCGTTATACCAACAATCCAACTTTGTAACACCCTTGATAAAACACGTCTTATCAGATATCGTCCGCGGCAGCAGATTCGTCAAATGATCATCCTGTACTCCAGACTGCAATTCAACAGTAGACATACATTGATCTCCTCTTTCCCATGGAAGACCAATCATGTTAAAGAAACGAGCAAGCTCGCCAGTAGTCGCTATGGGCAAGGACCCCCCAGCGACAACCTTTGCTCCCATGTGCATGACATCGATGACCCGTTCCAAGACTTCTCTGTGACGCGATATCTCGGTGTCGCCGATGAATATCATCGAGGGGGGGTTCGGACCACTGAGCACTTGGACCGCCTCTTTAGGATCATAGACGGGTTTTACGGGCGCCAGACCGAGCAGGGAAGATAGCCAGGGTTTTTCTGAAAAGCCACCGCCTCTAAGTGAAAGAGCGAGGATGCAATGCTGCAACTTGCGATATGCAAGCGAAGGCTGCGGAGGTCTGAATACATGGTCATTGAATGTCACCTTATCCGGTTTCGTATGAGCAGCTTCCTTTGCCGCTGCATCCGCCTCAGTATTGAGGTGTCGAGGAATACTCAAGAGACAAACTTCAACATCCTGGTCCTTCCATCGCTCCACGTCGCCAAGCAGAAGCTCCCACAGATCTCTGTTCTTAACCTCACGGCCACTGTTCGACCTCCACCCATTGGAAAGCCACCTTTTTGTCCAGATTGTCGCTCCACTAACAACATAAATAGAGTCAGTGGCGATGGTGATGGATGTAAAACCCTCTTCCTTCCAGTTGCTTAGGCGAAGAGCTGCAATGACTGCGCGAAGCTCGGCTCGATTGCTTGTGGCGGGGTGGAGATGCTTGAATGGGCCCTGTTCTTCAAGACGACCTGCTATGACCCTGCTGGACGTCTCATCATCGTGTCCGAGAGACACAGCCCAACCTCCGCGGGGGTTTGCCTGGCCGTCATCTAGACAGGCACCGTCTGTGTAAAGCAGGAGCTTCGTATTATTCCCAAGGAATGAGCGCTCCTTATTAGTGTCGAATCCTGCGGTGGGAATTTTATTGGAATTGGAGTCTCCTTTGTGTTTCAATCCAACTGGGAATGCCCTTCCTGTACCTTTTCTTCTCGGCAATGCCGGTATTTTCTTCATAGGTGGTGGTTTGTATGCACGGATATACTTTGCTGTGTCTGCTTCCATCATGACGAGAGCATCTTCACTCTCCTCCCATGACCTTCGGCAATGATGTAATACCAGATCGGCCTCATCTGTCGAACCAGGTCCGAGAGTACCCTCAACACAGCCAGATGCCGGTTTCCCCGTAGCCAAACCCTCCCAGAAATGAGGATTCTTCTCATTGACATGTTCGCATAGTTTCAGATACTGCCTACGCATATCCCTTTTAAGTCTTGCAAAGTAATCATGGTCATGGCCTTCATCGTATTTGTCTTCTGCGACTGATCCCACTGTACGACCTATATCAATCGAATCGAGACCTATGAGAAGGTCAACATCAGGCATCGAAATGGCCTCAAAGTCGAGAAAGAGTCGAAGCTTAAGGTGGGTGAGCGCGACGAGTTGACTCAAACTGAGACCGGATTCTATCAACTCAGATGGGTCTTCGCACGCATCATGGGTTCTGATATTGAGTTTGAAGAATGGCACGTTGGAGCTTGAACAAGTTTCCTCGGAGCGATGAAAATTCCACCACTTGATAAAGTCGTAACATTCTTGCTCTCGGCCAGTCTCTAGCAGGACGTGCGGGATGATGTTGCTATAACCCAGTGTATCATTTTTATCTCTTTTAAGTAGACCTATGAGCTCATCAAGCAGATATTGATTGTTTTGCACAGGATCATGCAGTTGTTTGTCAATGCTGGTGTATCGTAGTAGGAACTTGTGGACCTCCATGCTTGGTGTGACAGATGACGCGTTGACGCGTTAGGTTCATGCGCGATGAGGATTCCCAGAACTGAGATTATGTGGGGCCTCGAAATCTGGAAGTGGCTGAGTCATCAGGGTCCACTTCAGTTGACATGTAGGGTAACGCTGCTGTCGAGATGACTTGGTGCAATTGATCCCATTGATCTGTAGCAGTGTCATCGTTGACAAAATAAAAAATGCTTACAGTCAATGGTCAAACAAATAAAGGAATATTTCTCAATGGCCTGAATGACCCAGGCAAGCGTGATGTTACGTTTCGTGATTTGTTTTATATTCAGATGTCAAGAAGAACCTCCTGCAGTAAAGAATTACCAACCACATGATTATCCATGCGCAAACAAAGCCGGACACACGAAACTTCAAAAGGAAACCAATAATTAAAATCGCAAAAAGGAAACACAACCGTACGATCGACCACGCCAGGAGTCGAACCTGGAATCTCTAGAGAATTTGATTCTGGTGAACCGAAATCTAGCGCCTTAGCCATTAGGCCACGCGGCCGTACCACTTTGGATGACTTGGCGTCTCAGATTTGTTACTATGGACGCTACGCCTTTACTGTAAATGATCCCAAAGCTTGATCAACACCCAAGGAATTGTATGACACGAAACAGACTAAGGTCTTACCGAAGTCAATTGAGCAATTACCAGCTGGGTTCCATGACATTTGTAGATCACTACCTCTCAACCATAACAACAGTCCCACGCTGCTCATCCCACGTTGGAACCTCCTTTGGACGGGAGAACCTGGCATCACGCGACATACCTCCTCCGCCACCGAAGCACCCGATCACGTAGATAATCAAACTCCTTGAACTATCATCGCCCAGTCGAATCCAGTATCCATTCTGCGCCGTCGCATTATCAACAGTACCATAGATTCCCTTCGTCTTGACGTTTGACGCAAAGTCATAGTTGCCATCCAAATTGCGCCACATCTTGTGTTTCACCTTATCCCCCATGTATGTTACATCTAAATTAAATTCTTGCGCACGCATGCTGGATATTTCACTGAATAACTGTTCGTATGCCCAGCTTGCGATGCCGATCGTGATTGCCTCCGCTAAGCATTGCACCCGACGGGCAACAAATGCGTCTAAAGTTTTGATCATATCATCCAGATGTACTGGGATCTTCTCGTATAGCTTTAACTCGATTGAAAGATTCAAACGCCCCAATTGAGGAAAATTCGAGTCGAGCACGGAGAGAATTTCATTGAGATCATCCTGCCGCGGGATGGACTTTCCAGCGCGCAAGTACGTGTCAACTAACCACACCACCTCAAGCGAAGTTATCATAGACATTCGCTGCGGCAGTAATAACTTTGACAAGTTAGTAAGAAGTGGTTTGCTGGAGAAATGGAATTTATTGGTGCTGTATAGCACTTCCAAGCCCTCGACATACCTAGAAAGATGTTAGCTTAGATAAAAAGAAAAAGTAAACTGCTTGGAGAACGTACGCTTGTCGGCAGGTCAAAAGCCAACCCATTGCGCCGATCCAGCATAAATGATGCTCTTTGTCGCAACCATACGTTCTGGAGCACTCATCATCAGCTGGCGCGATTTCGTATTCCTCAAATTGAACGAGGGTGCGGTATTCACTCGGTAGCTTGCGATTGCATTGATAGCCTCGCCACTGCCAACTAAATGATCGATCTTTGCTACCGCAAGATGTAATTGCGTATGCTGTATGTAGATTGCAACAACCCTTGAATCTTTCAAAATCGGCCGACTTCAAAGACGGTAGTAGCGCGAGATCCATATGCAGGGTGCGATCGCCAAATGCTATGACCAGAATCTGTCGCCGAATTTCGGTCGGCAATTTACTAAAGATCGAGGAGATTTGTGACAAGGACGTCAGATCTTCTTTGGATGTGGTGGGTGTCAATACGCCGGGGCGGGGCGTCGGAAGACAGGGCATAGCTGGGTCCCGACGTCGCAGATGTGCGGCGCTTAGCCAAGCTTTTAGCTGCTTTCGCATCGTGGGGGCGGGCCGATCGAAGAAATGGATCCGACGTTAACATTGTCGGGTACGTTGGGGCCTGCTGTGTCTTTTATGCACGTTTCTGGCGGCGGTAGCAGGGGTCCCTGAATGATCATTGTCCAGTCGGAGACGTTGACGCTAACTAGGTTTGAGTGAATCAATATTTGGAAGACTTCAGAAGATCTTTATTATGAGCAATCTACAGTTGAAACTTTCCTAAATATTAAATACCATTTAATCAGATATCAGCGACAAGAGGAATTGTCGTCGGATAGCTATACTCTTCTCTTACTGAAGTAAGCGCAGCACTGGTTGCCTAGCAACGAGCTGACCAAGTCTGCTTAAGTTAACAGTTTGAAGACATCTGGAACCATGCATCATCTACGCTTCTTAAAATAAAAACGCTTCTTGTATCTTTATCCACTGTCGTTAACATATTTGACATGTGAATAAATACCAATCGGACGCGAAAGAATTTGTTCCGCAGTTGGCAATTGGGTTTCTTTGCGAAAGGCATTGAAAGAAGACACATTACAGTTTAGAAGCCAAGAATGGATAGCAGCGGTTGTTAATGTATTGAAAGCTGTGCGCATAGCATATATAAAACGAAATTTCATTTCGTCGTCAAGGTCGTTAACATTGCCTGCGATACGTCATGGTCCATGTACGTCATAGATTCTTTCATGCTACCACACGGTTCAAGACGCGACGCATAGTTAGTTACCTTACACCAAAGTTTATAAACTATTCCTATGGAAAATCCGAAACATTTCACAGACACATTATAAAACCGGAGACATTATGCCCAGCTCACCAAAAGCCAAGCGACTGATGGATACCATCACCGAAGCCCACCGCATGTCCTACCGCATAGGCCGCGGCGAACAAGGCGTCCTAACATTCGAACCCTACAAATCCCATATTCTCCCACTATGGCGCTTCCGCACCGTCCCAATCGCTAAAAAGAGCGCCGAAGATCTATGGGACAAGTTTGAAGAGTTCAAGGGTCAACGCGACTTTGTGGGGATGGATATGACGCGCAAGTTCATCCAGATGGGTATGACGCGTGCGAAACGGTACGCGAATCACGCTGGTGGACGAAAGTATGCGAAGGGAACGCATAAGGAGTTGCCGAAGAGTGAGGAGCATCCTGATAAGAAGGAGAAGGAGAGGGCGAGTTTGATCTTTCGAGGATATTGGGAGCGATGTAAGGAGGATGAGGAGTATCAGGATTTGAAGAATGAGTTTCTCAAGCAGCAGAAAGAATGGAACAAGTCATGATGAATGTTTTTACCAAAGAAACCATAGTACGTATTTTTGATACCAAATGCACCTTCAATGTACCAACTCAGTCGTTGCCGCCACACCCATCGGTCCATCCTCCAGCCTGTTTCGCAACCCAATTATTCTTAAAACACCGTGACCGTACCCAAATCGGCGTATTAAATTTCGCCTTCCACTCATATCCCTCCTTAGTCGGCTCATCATAATACTCAAACTCCCACCCAGTAGTTCCCAATCCATAACACGCATCCATTGACGGTCGCATCGTCTGCTGCCCGTAGTCCCAAGTCGAGAAGCCTCCTCCCTCAGTTGTGTACGAGCTCCAAAGAACGTGATACCAACCCTTGCAAGTTCCTACACCATAACCGGGCGGCGGCCAAGGACGGTTTGTCCGTGTTGGATTGACTTCGTATGTGTACGCTCCATCGTCACGAACGTACATACCTCCGCTCTTCCAATTCATCTTTCTCTTCGTATCGCAGTTGTGAATCAGCTTCTTCATTGAGTCGATGCACTCCGACTCATCATAGTCGGCCATCTCCTTGCTAAGCGAGATCTTGAACTCGTGTTCATCTGGCGTGCCTTCGTCGTACTTCTTCGAGTACTCCCAGCCTACTTCATGCTTCGGCTGTTCGATGTTCTTACAGAAGTCTTCATAGTGCTTGTCTAGACGGTCGGCGCTGGCGTAGATCTTCCAATTATCGTCGGACCAGCACTTGAATTCGTCCTTGATCTCGCAGTTCGGCGCGTCTACACCTAGCACCAGTGATCGGAGGTCCATCACCTCTGCCATGGCGAAACTAGCCATCGTGACATGACCATTTTCGTTCGGGTGGAAGTTGGCGCCAATCTTGTTGGGTAGACCAAGGCCCATGGTGTAGTCCCAGTTGCCATTTCCAGGACATCCGGGATCCTTGGGATCACGGCGACGAAGAACTCGACGAACCATCTCAGAAGGGTTGGGACCGTTGAAGAACTTGGAACCCCAAATCCTTTGTGAAGCAGCCTCTTCCTGAGCCTCGAGTTCATCTTCCAGTTCAGCAGCGAGAGCAGCGTCATCTTCCTCAAATGAACGCTTGCGCAATTCATCTCGAACGACGTTGGGATTGGTGCCAGGCTTGATGAAATGCATTCCAGGTTGGTTCTTGTCAGGGTAGTCACCATTGGTAGACGGAGAACACATTTGGCCATCGATATCAGCATGAGTCACCCAAGGATTCCAGTCAGCGAAGCCAACCTTGTACTTGATCTTGCTATCCTTGGATATATCCGTGACAGCATCCGCAATAGCAGAATTGATCTTCTTAACAAGGGCGTTGAAGCGATGACGACGAGCAATGGTAAACTTCTGCCTGCGAATGAATGGCAAGTCATAGCCAGAGAATATATTCCAGTATTCCTTCTCGCAGTCCTCGTTCTCGGTGCTGAAGAATTCAGCGTAGCCTAGTACAACTACTATGCTGTCCTTCTTCATCTTGTCGTTTAGGGCACGGAGGATGTCCTTGGTGTTACTCTTGATGATTTCTTCGACGTTCTTCTCAGCGACTCGGAGGACGGCTTCGTATGCCTTTTGGTTGCGGATGGATAAGAGAATACAGTCCATGATAATGCTAGCCTGCGAAAAGAAATAGTTAGCTTATTAGACGTTTGAGTCAATAGTAAAAGTCTTTCCAAACAAAGGCCATTACCGCCAGCTGTCATCATGACCAAGTCAAGATCACCCTCAAGCTGTCTGGCCTGCTGATAAATCTGTCCAGCACGATCTCCGCTACAAGCAGCGTACTGGAAGTCATCAACATGGGTACCAAACAGTCATGGGATAAGACATATCGTGGCGGGCACAGTACCAGTTGTCATGGCCGCTTATGTCAAGGTTTGGAAGTGTGATGTTAAAGACGGGAGCCTTCTCATTTTTGAAGCCGATATCAAGATGCTCACCATCGGTCCATTTGCTCAGAGCACGACCCGACCCAATACCAACTATGTAGCTATCACCGATAGCAGCCCAGCGCTTGACCCATCAGAAACCAGAAAGATCTTTATCTGCTCGCTTTCTGAGTCTCAGTGGTTCGGTAGAGCAGAGTGTAAAGCGGTATGCTTGAGGCGAGGAACATGACTCTTTGCGACCAAGAAAAAGATCGAGAGACCGAAAAGAAATGAAACTTTCATGGTACTTGCGTCCAGAGCGGCACATCATGAAAGTGAAAAGTGAGTGAGATGATAGGATTGTAAAAGGTGTCAATTGCGCCTCTGAGAGTCGGCATATTAGAACCAAGAGAAGAGCTCTAAAAAGCATTTTTAAAGTCATGTAGTCTTAAGTGGCAGGACAGAGCCAACACCTACTGATCTGCAACAGTCATTACTGCATTGGGAGATTCAATAATTACAAAATGCCGATGCCGACCGATGCAACATCGTGTTGGTCTGTTAATCCCTCAGTTTCAGTATAGGCCAAGATCGACAACAGGAAAAGCCAGTTGTGAAACGCGCACAAGCCTGTGGATATCAACAATCAACAGCGGTATAATAGACATTCCGGTAATTCCACCTGCACGAAAGCCAACGACTGTTGGTCCAGGGTTGTTTTGGTTGACCGGCTGAGTTCCCCGAGGCCCAAGCGCTGAGAATTCTGTTCGCTAGCCCCAGGGCTCGTCAACTAAATGAAGTGCACAGGGTAATGATTCCTATCTCATGGGTCACAACCAACAGCAACGTGCGAGTAGAATCATGGTGTGACTTTCGAGTCTAGAAAGGAGGTTGAGACGTTCATCGTAGTAGTCTACTCACTTGAGCTCAGCAACAATTTGTTCAATCATTTTCGCAATTTTAGGGAAAGAAGATCTCCGCGAACGGTGCACGCTCGTAGTTGTCATGCGGCCACCAATAGACAGTGTTGTCACACGTTCGGCACTGTGACAATCTACATTAAAGATGGACCCGTGCCCATCTTGGAAATCTCTCGAGAACTTCCCCACCAACATCACTCTTATCTCCCTAACAACACTCAGCAACTTAACATGAGACGACGCTCGAAGCTGAAATTATGGGTTGAAGGCAAATTGACTAAAGGCAGAACGATCTCTGTTGCTCCTCAACCGCCCATACTTCCAGAGCCTCGACACAGCCTGACGCCATCCCCCTCATTGGAAGACGTATCCCGACCTAAGCAGAATGCACCAATCTTTACACAATTGCCACCCGAGATCCGCCATGAGATTCTTTTACAGGCCTTTGGAGGTCGCACAGTCCACATTGATCTTGTCTACCAACACCCACTTCAGCCGCCAGATCCAAACAGAGCGACGGACCACTACGGTCAAAATACGGAGCGGGGCTGTTACTTGGACAGAGATAAACCCAAGTGCTGGCAGTGGCGCGGATGCGTTTGCCATCGTAATCCATCCAATCTATTCCGTATGTTCGGGCAGAAAAATGCTGGCATACTCGATCCTTCTGGCGGGCCTACTGGTGATATTTGGCCTCCTTTATATCCACAGGATCCTACGTCAGGACTGGGTGAGGATATATACAGGCATTGGGAATTGGATGAACCCGGCGATGATAGCTGCTGTGAGGGTTATGCTGTTCGATGCGGGGAATATATTTCTCCGAAGATAGGAGGTAAGTCAGACGCGTGCTGGATTGGCGCTATGGGTTGGCTTTTGGCCTGTCGCAAAGCGTAAGTACACCGCTAACAAGCCTTGTTGTCAAGCATTGACTAACAGTTACATCCTGTAGCTATACCGAAGGCATAGAAGTTCTATATGGCATAAACACTATCCATATGGGGAGCAAGCCTCTCCTTTACAATTTACCGAGGCTCATTCCACTTCAAAGGCTACAAACGATGGATGCCTTGGAGATTGTCTGGCAACCAGACGTGTACAGGCTGCCTGGTGGACGTCTGGGACTTCACGCCGAGGAGTGGAAACTTGATCAAGAGCAAATCCCACAGATCCACGACATAATTCTGCAGGCCTTCCTTCATGTTCGACGCCTTCATTTGGCGTTTAACATAAGCTACCATGTAGGCAATCGACCCCATCTCGACAACATGGTCCTCGGATGGGATGAATTCGCGACTACCCTCGCAAGGAAGGGCAATCTACAGGCACCTCTCACAATCTCTCTTACGAGTTCTTACTGGATGGACTTGTATGACAAGGCCAAGAAAGATGCCGTAAACAAGGACAGTTGTCCTTCAACACTGAGGAGCCAGTTTTGGCGATGGACAAATGGAAAGTGTGCCCTTGCGCCCTATACAAAATCGACGGAAACTTGGGGTAAGATCGATGGGGCAACAAAGGAAAATGGGTACTGGATTGTCCGTGGAGACAAGGATGATGACAAACGGCGTCAAGCTCAGAGCGTATGCTTTTGATGTAATTTTCAACTTTCACGTACCTTTCAAATCAGAACGCACAGACTTTGCTTTTAGGACCATCAGTCGGTAAGACAAACAGTGCATTGATTCCGTAGCACTGTAGGGCATCAGATATATAAAGCCCTCACGCGGCTCCCTGCTCTAATCCAGCTGATGTCAATATCATTTTATCTCAAATTAAAAATTTCAATCCTCTTCAACATCCTTAACGCATCGACCATGGTTGAACGTCTGAGAGTCTGGATTGCAGATAAACGCCCCAAGCGCAAGAAGAATGTGGAAGAAGAAGACCCCGAGCCGGAACCAAATTTGCCTTTCTTCCTCAACACCGAGAAGCAGCTCTTGCCAATATCCTCGACGAGTATCGAGACTTAGGATGCATCTATCTTCAGCAAGTTGCCGCCCGAAATTAAGCGTGAGATCCTGATCAAGGCATTCGGCGCTCGCAGGGTCCATATGGACCTATTTTACGGTCACCCGTATATTTCGATACTTGGCGATAATGGACTTCCCTCCGGCTCACACTACAAAGGTGACTACGATGAAAGCAAGCCTAAGCGTTGGCAATGGCGTGGCTGCGTCTGTCATCGCACTCTATCGCCCTATGTGCAGAAGCGCGCTGACAATATGGCCAAGATTTGGCCGACCGATGATGGGTCGGGTGATCCTTACTCACCTTATCCTAGCTGGGACCTTGGCGAGGAACGCAGCAGGATGTGGAAATCAGACGAGCCAGGTGACGATACTTGCTTCAAAGGGTACACTTATCAGTGCGGCACTTATATGTTCGGCGAAGAGACTATAGAAGGCCGTGGTGTTTGCTGGATTGGAGCTATGGGTTGGCTTCTAACATGTCGCCAAGCGTAAGTGACATTCATACTCATGCTTATATCACTTTGATCTCTGACATCGTTAGCTACATCGAAGGTGTGGAAGTGCTGTATAGCACAAACACGATCTTTATATCCAGCGAAGCTCTTCTTACTAGGCTACCACGTAACACCCCCACCCCTCCAAGACTACTTTTCCTACAATCACTCGAGATAGTATGGAATTTGGAGACGGCCGAGCTACCTCGTAGCTGGGCATTGTACCGCTCGGACACAAAAGGAATACACCAAGGCCGACTTAAACAAATTCTCGAGATCATCCTCGACAGCCTCTTCGAGATTCGCCGTCTGCATCTCGCTCTTGTGCTGGGAACAGCCTTTCGAGTCAGATTGTATCTAGATAACACTCTTCATCTACTTGATGCGTTTGCAGAATCGCTGGGTCGGTTGAAGAAACTCAAGGTTCCGCTTCATATCTCGATTACAAGCACTGTCTATAAACAGTTATACAAACAAGCGAAGGTCGTGGCCGCGAACAAGGAATTTGTCGAGGCGGATGCGGAATTCCAATTTTGGCGCTTTGTAGATGGTAAATGTGCCCTGGCCCCAAGGGACCCAGAGAAATATTGTAAGATCGATGGCGCGACCGTCGAGAACGGTTATTGGATTGTGCGCGGGGATAAAAATGGTGATAGAGCTTGTCAAGGTCTGCTTTCAGGGTTTTAATGCGCGGTCTTCCTTGCATAGGCAGTAATACATGTATCTAGTAGTTACCAGGATATGAATATGGTAAATTGTCCGTTTTATCCGCAAGGTTTAGCCTGCCATCCCCTGCAACGTAAAGTGGTCTGATCTTTAACACAATCCATTTTATCACGCATTTCCCCTCCTTTAGAAATTCTAGACTATTAAAGCGCTAAATTCTGTTCTAAGAATCTCACTCTGCTAAACCTTATCTACCCTCTTTCAGTATGACGCAGGTGCGCAGCGATCTTAATTCTCCGGCAGCTCAGACGCCCTCCCCCCCAGGCGATCTTGTACCCGGTGAGGAGACTGACGTACGATTGAAACACACGCGTGCTACCTATGAAGCTGATTGTTATCTAGGCTAATGACACCGATTCACTATCTCAGTCCGATGCGTAAGTTTTATGCGGCAGCTGGTAGAAGGATACTGATGGACCGGTGAAGGTCGAGCTCTACGGCTTCGGTCTCTGCTAGCATTCTCGAGTATCGTCGAATTCATGGTCGAACATATCACAGCGACAAGTTCAGACATGACTATGTATTCCCAAATGATGAACAGCAGCTACAATCTGTTGATATCAGTCATCATTATCTCACGCTACTGTTGGACGGCCAGTTATTTCTCGCTCCGGTCAAAGAAGATGTTCAGGTATCGATCCAATTCTTGAGACTCGATTCAAGAGCTATGCTGACCACCTTGACTTCCTCAGAGAGTTCTTGATGTTGGAACAGGAAGTGGTATGTTCCTCCGCCCATGTCTCCTCTAGCTGCTTAGCTAACTGGCCTTAGGAATCTGGGCAATGTATGACAACTGAAATTCCCTGACGATATCTCCAAACTGACTTCATCATCTCTAGCGACTTTGGTGATCAATTTCCAAGTGCCGAAGTGATCGGGACTGACCTTTCACCCTGCCAGCCGCAATGGGTTCCTCCGAATGTTCGTTTCGAAGTTGATGATGCCACCGAATCCTGGACTTGGAATGACAACCACTTCGATTTTGTCCACATTCGATATCTGTTCGGTGCAATTCCTGACTGGAATCATCTTTTTGAACAGGCCTATCGTTGCTGCGCTCCGGGAGGATGGATAGAATCTGTCGAAGCCGATGTACGAATTAAAAGCGACGACGGTACAGCGGATCTGGCTCCCGTCTGGAAGACTTGCGACAAGATGTATGAAGAGGGAGGGAAGATCCTTAACCGATCATTTTTCGTCAGCGAGCTACAGGAAGAGGGCACCAAGAAAGCTGGCTTTGTAGACGTCAAAGTGGTGGACTACAAGGTAAGTTAAAAGTCCGTCTAGAAAGGGCATCTTTTGACCGCGAGATAAAGATCCCGATTGGTGGCTGGCCAAAAGACCCGAAGTTGGCGGAAATCGGCCGCTTCGTGCAGCAAACCCTTGAGAATGACTTGGAAGGTAAGCAATCTTTAAATATGGGTCATGCTAAAATTACTGACACTCGGTCCAAGGATACTCTTTCGTGCTCTGGAACAATGTTCTCAAGTGGCCGGATGACGAATACCAGATCTTTCTCATGCAGATTCGCCAAGCCCTTCGAAACCGCAAGGTGCATAGTTATATTATGACGCGATATGTGTACGGTCGTAAGCCGGAATAAAATGAAAAACAGTTACTTTCATATGTTATAATATCACAAACGAGATAAACACCCTTACTGTAGAGTCAGAGAACCCTTCCAGAAACCGACTGACCGCCTTCCAATTATCCCGTCTACAACACCCTGCAACGTGTTGTGGGCATTGCCTAAAGCCCGCCTGTCTTGGATGTAATGTCTGGAAGCCTAAGTTGATAAATCGCTGAGGCTAGCGCTATGAGAAAAGCAGCTGAAATACAAACCCGACTAGTAAAGCTATTCGTGAGATGGGGAGCAGTTAGTGATTTTGCTTAAATCTCTTGGTATATATACGTACCGAGAAGCACCATGCCAAGTAAATTAGTGAGTGGTTGCGTCCATAGTGATATATCAGGCACTTCAGCAACCGCTGTCCTGAAGAGAGACCTCATAGATAGTTAATGAATGAATCACAGAGGGTTAATGAGACAGTGAACGTACAAATCCATTTGTCTTTCTTTATCCTGACAGGGGTGTCGCACAGGAGTGTTGCTTTCTCCCATCAAAGAGAGAATATGGTCCAAATTGGGCAAGTCGATTACTCGGATCCAATCTGCGAGCGTGTAGACGGTATTAGACTCGAAGCTTCGAATTGCTTCCACCGTTTTCTGATATTCCAGTGAATTCGTTTGGTACATCGGCCAGATCTTGACCTCGACTCCACCGAGAGTTAGAGTGGCAAATTCTTCTACAGTTGAGCGGGTAATGACGAGCTCAAATTCACAATGGGCTCCCCTCTTGAGGAACATCTCAAGCCAGTGACCAAATCTTTGTTGATCCATGCCTGGTGCCTGATACCATGAATTCCAATGCACCGCTAGGAAATCCCGCCATATTGTCATGGATTCCACATTACGCACACGGATATATCCGTCGTCGAAAGGGAGCTGTGTGAACCCTGTGGTGGACGAGCTTTCAAAACATCCAACGTTGAACAACTCATCCTGTACGTGGCCATCGTTGAATTCTGGCATATCGAAAAGTATGGCGGCAAGTACCGCTTTTTTTATTGGAGAGTCCCTGACAGCCTCACGATGTTTAATCTTCCACGGTAAATAGTCGTAGCGCTCGAACTCTAGCGCAAGGAACATGGTGTTGAATATGAGACGCGTTCTGCCATGTCCTTGCATATGATGATTTGGAGTCACCGAGCCGATTCTACCTTTGAGGCCAGTACTTGTTAAGAGGAAGAGGTCTGTCTCCGATAAATTCCTTTCTGGATTGACATCCTCATATAGAGAGTCCAGAGTGTCTAAAAGCTCGAAGCTTTTTCGATCGAAAGACATTGCCAGAACGAAACATGTGAGTACAGGGAAAACGCGGCTCTCGAACGATTTTGCAATCACACGGGGGTCTCTGTGTGCCAAAGATAAGTTCACTATGGCGTATGCTGCATCGAAACTGCCATGTATGGCCTCCTTCTCCGACGCAAACTCGCTGCCCTCCCAGATCTCAGACACAGATCTATGAACGTAGCCAACGATTATTGGTCGACGGAGATGGTGAAATGAATATCCGAGTTCCATCGCCATTTTCTCGCTCGCGTCTCCGTTAACCCCAACCCCTTCAAGCAAGCCTCCAGATTCATGTTGGAGTTTTCTTAGAGCATACGCGATTCTTTCATCTATCGCAGTCGATCCTTCAATTTCGGTTTTCACAGGTTTCCCATATAGGGCAAACCCAGGGTCGTTGTTGTAATCATCAAGGAACGAGTATGAGATGAGCCAGAGAGGCACTCGGTGCTCCTCTGCGGCTGCTGCAGAAACCTTCAACATCAATAATGTTTGATATAAACTCCTCCTCTCCTGTCTTGATAGGCGGTTGAGAACGTAGCGGAAGATATCTTCCAGATCGGCTGGAAGCTCGTCGAGCAGCCTCATGATAGAAGATTGCCTGACTGGTGATCCGGCAAATGAGTTGTGTGGGTCAACCTCGATTTCTCTTCGTAGTGCCTGCACGACCAGTGTACACCAAAGGAATATGCCTTGTGCCCTGTTTGGGACTTCAACGCAAAGCTTCTCGAGCAAAGCCTTATCTTGAAGATGACTCAAATTCGTCTTTGTGTATTTCCTTAGGTCGTACCACGTCATCTCGTGAAGTCGCAATCGCTGGTGTTCCTGATACCGATTCATAAAGACATTCTCTTCCCTACTGGACACACAAAGCTTCAGGTTCTCATGGGAATCTTGCACCCAAGTATCCAATATGTCGACCAGGGTTCTATAGTCATGTTGTCCGCTGCCGACAAACTCGTCAAGTCCATCAATGAAAATGCACAACCGACGTGATTCGTAGAATGATTCGCTTTTCAAGAGCATAAATAAGGAACTTTCGATGATCTCTGGGCTGATCGAACATAGGCTTTGTAAGGCTGCTGTATCCTTCTTTACTTGGTCCCAATAGTTCGGTAGCACTGACGGGATAAGATCGGGATATTCGGTAAGGATGCTATGTAGTAGGGATCGGAAGAGACCATTCAAAGAGTGTTGTGAGTTTGTACCAGGTTTCCAAAAGAAGAATCTTGCCATGAATAGTGTTTTACTGCCTAATTCGGAATCAGAGACATGTTATGGAGATGATAGCCTTGTGGTACGTATGGTAGAGCTTACCAGACCAAACATTTAACTCCTTCCTGGTGCAAGGATGAGTATAGAGGAGCTTCATTAAAGAGGACTTGCCTGACCCAAGTTTCCCACTGATGTGAAAAGTTCCGTCGGAAAAGGACAGCCAGTTCACAAACTTTTCGCTGGCCTTGAACTGCATCCAAAGTTGTTGATATTCTTGATATTCCCACGTGTCAGATGATTCATCGGACTGATCTTCCCACATCTCATCTGAGTCGTCGGACTCCTCGTCCCTAGAAGAGAACAATGACCTTCTAGCCTGGTCAGGATACAAAACCCATACAAATGTTCCATCTGCTGGTAGATGCACTTGGTTATATCTCGAATCCAGGTCGCTCGGATATAAACTCCTCAAGATACGATCTTGGCAAAACCTATCCAGGACGGCATCCTGTCGTTGAAGAATGTCACGAACATGAGCCAGGATGTCGGTGCCCAGGTTTGCCTCGGCCGTTTGACGAAGCTCGTCAACGCTTCGTTGAATTTGTTGAAGCTTGGAAGTATCATCAGTTACCAGTGAGCGGATTTGATCCAACGAGTATGTCATCTGTTCACTTGATGTGACGTGAGCCGCCGGTCGTTCCAGTAAATGCCCATGACTTACCTTTTGAGATAAGAGAGCTCAAGTGACAGCTGATCGCCGCATCGTCCGAGCCTCTCCTCTAGCTGTATCAGGTCATTCTTGAACCTCCAGGCCTTGAATCCTGTCCGCAAGGCATTGTATCTTGATCTTTCTCCCCCAATCTTCAGAGAGTCGGAAATCTTCAAGATCGCGCTAGATATACTCTGGCATTCACGGGAAAGCTGGCAAATGCCCTGATACTCTGGAGGGATTGCCAACGGGTCGGGTGGCTGCAGTTTCCTCGAGAATACCTGCATAGACCTCGCGATTGATTCTGTCGTCAAATTGTCATTTGGACATCCATCGGCAGAGCCGTAAATTTCCTTGGCATTGCGTACGACTTTCCAGCTGAATTCCAGGAAAGTGATGACAGCGGAGGTTACGCCGATTGCAGAAGCCGGGTCCACGGAGTGATGGTCGATCGGATGTAAACAGGTTTACCAGCGATTGGCGAAAGGCTTGGGGGGGAGAGGGGAAGATGGCAACGCATAAGCACTAATATTCTTGGAGGCTCATAACGAAGCTGTGTTATGTAACTAAAAGAACGAATGTATTGCTTGGTGATGATCATGCAGGACTTCAATACGACGGTGGGGGTTAGATGCATATTGAGGCCACCAACATGTTGTCTCACCTCTTTTATTGGTGTAGAGCTAGGCTACAACGCCACTGACCTCAATGTTGAGTGTCTGTAATTTCCATGGTCTTTTTGCAGGCTTACATGTTACACTAGGCCGTGGCTGTGAGCTGAAACGAATTCCATCCTTGTCAAATCGGCCCAGCATGAACATTTTCTATAGCGAAAAAAAGACAAATGCTAATTACCTTAGCAGTCTTGCCAAAATTCATAAATCTTCTGCTTCATAGTATGTTCACACCATATAAATTCCTTCAATTTGACCTCCACAATTTCCCAATCTTGACTATAATCACTCGGATAGAAGCATCGATAGCGTTGCACCAACAATGCTGCTCGATTTCTATTGACCTGGCTCTTTGTGAGACCACCAGCGACAAGAAGTAACCAGAATGATATATCTGGTGCGAGTTTCCACGGCGACATGTGCCTTGTGAAGCTCTCAATGCACTTGAGAATTTCTGCGACACACTTTTCGGGTGCAAAATAGCCTTCCCAGATACCAGACGAGAGTCTGTATGTGCAGAGGTATGCTGCGAAAAGGCACGCTCTATAGATAATGATATGGTCTTTTTGTGGGCCGATCCTGCTTTCGCTGAGAAGATCGACGAGACGGATCTGCAGGTTCGCTTGGGCGTTGGATAGCGGGTATCCCTCATCATCTAGATCTTCCATCAGTGGTATCGGAACGGTCATGTCATCCACATTGACATCTGCAGATCGTCCTGGTAGCCGCTTTCGTCTGTGCACCGTGTCCACTAGGCAGCATAGGGCATTAAGATATGCAAATACACGAACAGACGTCGCAGGCCAGTCTTCAATATGTGCCTTCAATCCATCAGGCACAACAAAATACTTTGGATGACTGTTGTCCACCCCCAAGCGGGCAAAGGCGTCAGTCACATCAAATTGTAGTAGCCGAGGGGTCCCAGTTGCCAAGGAACACATTATGTCCTGCCAGAACAAAGCGCGCTGGGTCTTCTGTATGCTTGCAGAATTATACCCACTAGCCAAGACATCAAACTGGTGGAGTAGAGTCTGCAAACCACGAATATGGGTGGCTGCAGCAGGTCTGGTGTCTCGGACCCGATATTCATAGCTTATTAATATGAGAATCGCCGTGATGGTTTGCAGCGGTGGTGTATTGCCCAAGTTCAGATTGAGAGATTCGAGAACCTTGCCGCGGTGATACAGAGTCTCGTAATTGGGTAGATCATTATTCGCTTCCAAAGCAAGGACGAGAGACAGAGCATGGAATAATGTCTTGTCTGTCAGAAAGGAAGAAAGATTGTCAAGGCTTTGGAAGAACACATGATTGGTTTGCTCGTCGATCCGGAATAGTGGTTCTCCCGCGTATCTGGCCGATGCTGTTATCGCGCATTAGTTGAAAGGTGGAGCATCAAACAGATCGGGTGCATACGATGTCTCAAAAGCTGCCACAGCCGATCAGGGTTCTCGCAGAGGGTATTAAACGGATCGACAGCATGACCCGCAATAGTAGCATACGGGTCGCTGGCCCAAGATGTGTTTATTCTAGAAACAGCATGGAATAATTCTTGGACCTCGTCGGTGTCACAGTCACTCGTCTGCATTTGACTACCATAGCGAGTAACCTGCTGAGTGACTTTCCCTTGGCGTTGACGGGTCGGAGATTGACCAGGAGAAGATAAGATTACCAGCTCGGCCATACTCGCGTATAACCGAGCACTTTACGTGCGGCGCTTAAAAGACGGAAGGTATTTGCAGAGATGGGGAAGACTCAAAATGCAGTCGCATCTTACTTGCGGCAAATATTCCCCCACAGCGCTGACTAATGCTACCCTAGACCAGCTCGATTTTCTCCATGTCTCGTAACGAAAACAAGAAAAAAGACCAGCGCAAAGACTTCCAGCTCGTGCATTCGGGATTCATGCAGAGAAATATCCTCGTGAGATTGTGATTGGATTTTATTGTACCCGTGTGGGGTGACAATTATGAAAATAGCAATAGGTAACTTGTCACGTCACATTGATGGAAATTGGAAACAGCAATTTTTGACGTCAATACATTTTCATGAATTATTTACAAGGTGAAGACGATTTTGTGTTTTTTGGATTCGCGCCTTTGTTTTGAAAAACAGTTGAACAACCTCATACCGTTTGCAACATTACCGTCACGTACTAGGCAATAGAATGCGACCGGTCAATGTTAGGTCACTGAATGGCGCCCTGGCTCAACAAACACGAGTATTCGCGACCAGCCAAGACAGCCTCTACCCAATACAAGCCGGACGCCACTGACTCTATATGCAAGGACAAACTTTAATAAGAAGTCGTAAACATCAAAATCAGGGAAAGATGCCTGATAATGCGAGATCTACAATTGCGGAATTAGATCTAAAATCCGAATTGATGACAGCCAAGACATTTTCTTATCATGAAGCGGGGATTTTCTCCAACGGTTGGCTTGGCATGTCTGTTCATGACGGCCATTATATGCGAAAAGAAGCCGATCTATCCCGATTCCTTGCCATTGTTGAGAAGAGATTGATGTTGGTTGGCAATTGAGTGTCAATTGTCTTGCATTCAGTGGAGCATCATCTAACCATAAATCTATGCTTGATAATAAACGACGGAGAAAAAAATGTCTCCGCGAGTCGTTTCTCCAAAGGCTACTCCACCTCAACAAGGGATCCCTCAACTTTATTTCCCGTGGGAACACAACATGTGCAAGGTTGTACAAACCCGCGGCCTTGGCAGTGGAGAGACATTTTCTCCCGCGGGTACAACAATAAATGCGCTTTTCCTAGTATTCCGCTTTGGTAAAAGATTGGCATTCGCTTGACGCATAATACTCACGCGATGCCCAGGCCAAGAATTCCATGAAGCTTAACGTCAATTTCTCTTTGACATGCTTTTACAAAGACATTGGCCACTGTGGTGTTGACGGGAATAATCCCTGTAAATGCCCAGACGGGATTGTACGAGCTGGCCAAGCAGAAACTCGGTAGTAGGCATCATATCGCTTGGCACGGGAAGACTTTTTTTTTTCTGCGAGCCGTGGAAGCTCCAAGCGCGGGGATTCTTGACGGTGGAGAGCCATCTTGGCAGTACAACAAGCTCATGCTATGACTGATCATACGATAATAAAAAATTGAAAGAAACTTGGCAATTGTGATAAACTTGAACGGACAACTTGGCAGATGGCGAAAGTACAGATGATCGCATTTTGACTGTTGTGATGTTGGACGTTGCACTTGGGAATAGATTCACGAAACCATTGAAGATGGACGTCTTGAAGAATTAATTAATTATTTGGAGTCGAGGTCAATTAAGGAGGATTACGCTTAGAACTAAGCATAATTAGGCGTAGACCCAACCACTTATCCTCATCAGGCCATGTCCCCGAAGCCTCAACCGCGGTCGTGTCCTCCCCGTCAAGAGCCTCAAGCTGAGCCGCAGGCTAAACAAAGAGCCTCACCAACTCCAACATCAACTTTTGCCTCCAACATCAAAACCATCATCAGAATTTTGACTCGCGACCAGAATGACGGTGTTTTTAAAGTACACGGACTTGTATCCGGGGGATCGTCAACGGTAAGACATTATCGGCCAACCTCATTCATTATATGGGGCCCCAGATTCGAGGGACCCTCCATCCCCAGTTTTCAACTCTCATCCTCGACGCAGCTTTTCGTGGTCCCCCGGACTTGAGGCTTGGCTTGAGGGGGATGGGATGGAGAACGGACGGTGACCGCGATGCGGGGTTTTAGACTCTTTCTGTGGTTATAAAACTTGGGTCCCGTTTTACTCTTCATCCTGTCTGTGCCTCTCATCCCTCTCTGCCCTTTTGCTTTGACTATCCATTTGTTAAGCATACCCGGGCTACCTCCTCCAATCTTTTACTTCATTTTCTCAATGGCGACTCCCAATGAGAAAGTAGGCGGTGACGCTCCCATCGCAGCTCCTGCGCCCAACACCACAGGAGATGTCAAAGCCGATGACGCCTCAGCTATTGAGAAGGAACTTGCGTCTGTGGAAGAAGGCTACATGAAAGATGAAGGCCGACTTCCCAGCCCCGAGGAGCAGATTGATGCTCTGGGAATTCCGAACTGGCGCGAGCTGGAGAAGAAGATTGTTAGACGTCTTGACATGACGCTCATGCCTTGTGTTTGGTGTCTTTACTTCTTCAATTATCTTGACAGAGCTTCTATTGGTCATGCGCGATTGAGTTCTTTTGATGCTGACTTGGGACTTGTCGGATCCAACTTTTCCTCTGCTGTTTCTATTCTTTCTCTCGGTTATGGTAAGTTGACTGTCAATTGATCGCTGTGAACTGCGCTAACAATTTTAGTCCTTGGTCAACTTCCTAGTAACATGCTCATCACCAAGATTCGCCCCAGTATCTACCTCTGTCTCATGGCCATCGTCTGGTCTGGTGTCAGTGTCGCTACTGTCGGTGTCTCATCTTACTCTGGTCTCATGGGTGTTCGCTTCGCTCTCGGTCTCGTCGAAGCTCCTCTTCTTCCTGGTGCCATTTACCTTCTCGGTTGCTGGTACACACGAAAGGAGATTGCTTTCCGCATGGCTATTCTCTACTCTGCCCAGACCATCGCTTTCTGTTCCGCTGGTCTCATCGCTGCTGCTACCTACGCTACTCTTGAGCAAGCGCACGGTCTTGCAGGTTGGCAGTGGCTTTTCATCATCCTTGCTACTGCAGGTGCTGGTTCTGCTATGATCTGCATCTGGTTCATCCCCGATTATCCCACCTCTACCACTGGAAGTGCGATGTGGACTATGACTGAGGACATGCGAAAGGTCGCTGCTGCTCGTGTCATTGCTGATCGACCTTCTACCGCCGAAGCCAAGACTGGTGCCTGGGAAGGACTCAAGCTTGCTGTTCGCGATCCCAAGCTCTACATCCTGACTCTTATGAACATCACCATCTCTGCTGCCTACGGATTCTCCAACTTCTACCCTTCAATTGTTCGTGGTCTTGCCGCCGATTGGGGTTACGGTCCTGTCATCGCTCTTGTCCTTACTGCACCACCCTACATCTTCGCTGCCATCGGTTCCTACATCAACGCGTGGCACTCCGACAAGGTCAAGGAGCGAGGTCTGCATTACGCCATCCCCGTCGCTGTCGCTTGTTCCGGTTTCATCATCTGTCTCGCAACCACCGACGCACGCGCTCGCTACGGTGCTTCCTTCATCTACGTGGGAGGCATGTACATCGCCAACCCTCTCATCATGGGTTATGTCAGCGGTGCTCTGGCCAAGACACCTGAAAAGCGCGCTGTTTCCGTCGCTCTGTGCAACTTGTTGTCTCAGATTGGTAACTTCACTGCGCCTTTCATGTTTGTTGCCAAGGAGGAGCCTCGCTACATCAGTGCTTTCATTGGTATGATGGCATTCGGTCTCTCTTCTAGTGCTTGTGCTATTGTTCTCAAGATTTGGCTTACCAGGTCCAACAAGAGACTTTTGCGGGAGGCGCAGAGGAATGGTACTGTTTACCAGCCTTATTCGACGTAAGCATTGGGTCCAGACTCCGTGTTCTGGAGGGTCATGGGGTTTGGGGTAGGAGGTTTTAAGAGAGGTCAATTAGTATTGGACTTGGTCCATATGGAAAGCGTTTGCTTGTGGAGATGAAGGTATCAATGAACGACTATGTATCTTATGAATAAATGTCTGCCTTCTTTCTCAATTATTTCTGATGCTATGCGACATGTGAATCCGTTATGAAACTTAGCGCTGCTGAGAAGTCGATACTGATTTTGAAGTGGTGACAACAGCTGTGAACTTTTGCATACCATTCATTACCTTGTCGATGCCAACTTCGTACATTCAATTTAATTTTTACCTGAATTTATTATCAACTATGACACTCACTCTCATCAGCTATCTTACAATAACCACAGTAGTCGCTCCATCAAAATTAATCCCATTCTCCCGACAAGCTACGACACCGAATCACATAATATAATAATGTCAACTGACATGACTACATTCTCACCAAACATCCTGTCAAAAGACCTCAACATGCCACTATCCAAGCCCCCACGCTTATATCCGTCCCCCAAACCCGAGTCTAGACTCTTCTTCCCCGCATTCAAAGTCGTCCCATCATTCGTGGAACCCTCTCCTGATCGATCTAAACCAAACGCAGTAATCCGATCAGCCCATCATGACACTTCATTTATACTTTGTGACTTCGCATTGCCATCTCTGGAACTTGTTAATGAGGGGAACCCGGCGTTTGCGTCACGTTTACAGCTTCGTGTTGCCGAGGGGGTGATTGTTTACTGCTTGCATAAAACCCCCTCTTCTCCTCTGCAATCTGTCTTCTCCAGTTTGCTCACGAACTGAACTTCAATATGTCTTCGCAATCTATCAAAGCTGTTCGCTATCATGGTCAAAAAGACATTCGTCTAGAATCTATCCCTCTCAAACCTTTGGATCCTGGATCAGTCCGCATCGCGCCTAAATTCTGTGGTATTTGTGGTACAGATGTCCACGAGTATCTTGGTGGCAATAACCTCATTCCCAAACCTGGCTCCCCACATGGCATAACAGGCGAGACAGCACCGCTTACCCTTGGCCACGAATTTAGTGGCATTGTCGAAGAGGTCGGCAGTGAAGTTACACGTCTTCAGAAGGGAGATCGCGTTTGCGTGCAGCCTATCATTTACGACAATGAGTGTGGTTCGTGCAAGCGTGGTCTGGTGAATTGTTGTGACAAGAATGGGTTTATCGGGTTGAGTGGTTGGGGTGGAGGTTTGGCTGAGTCAACTGTCGTCCCGCAAGATGCTGTCAAAAAGCTGCCCGATAACGTCTCCCTCGAAGTTGGCGCTCTTGTCGAACCACTGGCTGTCGGATGGCACGCTATAAAAATCTCACCATACAAAGACGGCGACGCAGCCTTTGTCGTGGGCGGCGGACCAATTGGTCTCGCTGTTGTGCAAGCTCTTATCGGACGCGGATGCAAGAACATTATTCTTAGCGAAGTCAGTTCCAAACGACGCGAATTCGCAAAGAAGTTTGGTGCTCATCACGTCTTCGATCCCACAAAAGATGATGTCGTGGCGAATGTGAAAAAGTTGACGGGAGGAATGGGTGCAGATGTCGGTTTTGACGCTGCGGGCTCGCAACATGCTATTGATGTGGCGTTTGATTGCTTGAAGGCTAGAGCGGTTTTGGTGAATATTGCTGTGTGGGAGAATAGGGCGCAGTTGAACATGAATCAGATTGTGTTCAGAGAGAGATCTTATGTTGGATGGTAAGTTATTTTCATTGTGCTAAGGACGAATGCTGACAGTTCTCTAGTGCGACGTATGCTCTTGGGGATTTTGAAGAGGTCATTGATGCTTTGTCCAATGGCAAGATTACACCTGAGGGAATGATTACTAAGGTCATCAAAATGGACAAGGTCGTGGAAGAGGGATTTTCAACGCTTATTAACGACAAGGATAATCACGTCAAGATTTTGGTGGATGTAAGTGCTGGAGTATGATGAAGGACAGGTCTTTAGTGATGCTTAATGCATTTATTTATTCTTGATTTCTACCACCTTGATACCATTTTTATCGGCGATTAGTAATCGCTATCATCTGACGAAATTTCCTCCACGTTAATACTAACTGCCATCTTAGCATCCTGCACCCTCTTCATCTGTTCCATCCGAGCAAGTTCTTCAAACTTTCTCTTAACATCATTCCTTGGGACGGGCGCTTTGCAAAGCCCCAGCTTAGCCAAGGAACCCCAGAACAAAGTGTACATGTAGTAGTACAGATTGACACCACCAAGATAAAGAACTGGTATAACAACCATAGGAATATTGCCAAATAGACCGTGACGGCGAGAGATGGTCTCCCATAGCTCTCCAGTAAGAGTCTCAGCAGCGCGGTCAGATTTCCAGGGCCCGACGAGGCGGAACTTGGTATTAAAGGCAGCACCTCCAGCCCAGATCCACGGTAGTCGCCAGCCCTTAGGTGTGTACAGCGCGATACGGAGAATATCTGTAAATGAAGGCGCAATGTCCATATCCTTGGCGAGTTGGTATGCATAACTATCATGCTCAACACCATATGTCACACGGGCGCTAGGAGCGTGGATAACACGATAATGCCATTCATCATCTTTGAGAAGAGGTCGAGGCACACGGTTGAGGAGATGAGTTGTGAAAAGCATAGACTGCATCTCAGCCAGAGGAGGAATGGCGCCAAAGCCAGGACGAATAAAGCCAATGAAGCCGATAGTTGGATCATCGGTGGACCAGATCTGACGAACATCTGCGTCGTGAGATACTGGGTATTCTTCACGACCAGCGTTGTAGTCTGTGTTGAGGAAGGGGAAATGAGGCACATATCCAGTTGCCAAAATAACCATGTCTGGTTTGACAATTGACCTTTGAATGAGTTTCGCTTCTGGACGGCCAGTGTCTGGGAAGTGCGCTACTCCGTCTGGTGTAAAGTGTGATGGAAAAGGTGCGACGTCGATGGTGCGCTTTGCTGGTTTGATGGCCGTGTTGAAGAAGAATTGACGAATGCGCGTAGTTAATGGCCAGTGTGTCGGTCTCCAAGGTGTAGAAACGTTGTTCTGGATACGTTGCCAGCCCTTATTCCAGAATACTATACCATGTTAGCCACATCATTAATAGCACAAGTGATTTGACTTACATCTCGAGGCATGAAATCGATCGCTAAAGACCTGTCCAACCCACTGATCCACGCCATGCTCCGAACCACCACAAATCCAACACCCAGCAGGCAGAGCCAAAAAGTGATAATAATCCCAGACAATCATAGTATCTCTCACCATAGGATGAACGTACATGCTATCAAAAAGCGTAACCTGACTAACATCAAGCGGCAACTGCGGCTCCTTGAAATCTTCATCACCAAATAGCCATGGCAAGAATCTTTGACCTGGTGCACGTTTGGGCGCTCCGATCCAGCCGTCGCGATGGCAGAAGACTACGCGCTTGGTAGGCGATGTGATGGCGAGATGGCACATGTCGCAACCTGTTTCGCCGCTGCCGAGAACCATGATTGTTTTTCCTTCGCCGAGTTGGGAACGAGTTTTGAAAGATGATGAGTGCAGGACTTCAGGGACGTGCTCTATACCAGGGATTGAGGGAATGTGCGCTTTTGAGTGGACGCCTGAGCAAATGGCGATAGCATCACACTCCCACTCTACCTCTTCCCCATCAGGACCTTTATACTTAACAACATGCTCACTCGTATCTCCCCTTCTGACGCCCGTGACAGGTGTACTCAAATGGATATCCTTCCAAAGATCGAAATACGTGGCATACTCCTCAAGATATTCTCTATATCGTTCCGAAGAGAAAAAGTCATTGTCTTCAGGTCGAGGTCGAAAGTCGGAGAATGTAGTCAGGAATTTGGAGGATACGAGCTCGGCATCTTCGTAGACGTGGTGGAAGAAGACGCCGCCGAGTTTATCGTATGATTCGAAGAGTTTGACTTCAAAGGGTTCGATGGAGGGGAAGTATTCGTGCGCTGTTTTGAGAGTTTTGAGTTGGACGAGACCGGATGGGCCGCCTCCGATGATGGCGACGCGCATGTTGAGTGTTTAATATGTCCAGGAGGGTATCGATGAACAAGAGAGAAATGAAGAAGAATTAAACCGATCAGTCGTCCCAGACGTCCTTTCAACAAAGAGCAAAAAACAGCAGAACAGAATCCAGGGTCCAAAAGACAGCGCATCAACCACCTCTTATCTTCCCTCCATCCCTAGCAACCGATTGGTCTTTAATCTTCACCCGGAGCATTAAAGAGGGGAGTGTGAGTTACATGACTGACGTGGAGCCGGACCATTGCTCCATTGCAGGATTAGTCCCAACGGACAAACGTTATTGTGGGTTGGTATTGTGGGTTGAAGTTATACTCGGTTAGGAATGGGTCACTAACGTTAGCCAGGCTTGTTGTAGACCGACGTTGCCGAGCGAATGGCGGCAGTTTTTGAGAATCACATGTTAATCGGTTATTGGATGAGAGAGAAATTGACTTAAGGATTATTGAGGCTACTGGAGATGGTGTCAACATAGGAAGGTCGGTCTTGAGATCGAGTTGACTGATTACTCAGTAATGGTTTTGGTTCTCAATTGGCTGGCTCGGATATGACCCACCACGACCCGGGGACCGGGGTTCAGGGTTCCGGGTATGTCAAAGGCGGGTAAATGATTCCCGTATTTAGACAAATGGAAAATGCATGTGAGAACTCTCTCTTATTTGCATGAACAATTGAGTCAAAAGTTCATTTGTGAGACCATTTTATTGATTTGTTCAAAAGAATTGTGGCTTCGACGTTGATTAAGACAAAACTTTTCTCACGATTGATTCCAGAATGACCCAAATGTCTGTGGCGCAGGAATTTCAAGCTGGAGCATTGAAGCGAATTGCTAAACAGACAGAGGTTGAGCTGCATACTTGCTTCATAGGACCCAGTCTCAAGCCTGATTCTTAACCAATTAGCGTCCGGTATGGTGTAGTGGCTAACATTTCGCGCTCTCATAACCTGAGAGATCAGTACCGCGGAGCCCAGGGTTCGATTCCCTGTACCGGAGTTTCTTTTTACCTTTTGCACGCAATCGCTGCTACGAATTCAATTGGTCAACTCGAATACGGCCCACCTAGATAAACCCTCAACGCGCCATGCATATAGGCGCGTGCAGAGATGTCCAACGTTTGGATGCAGGTAGGATCAAATTAAGAAAATTAGCGTCTGATAAATTGAGGCTGAAAACTAATATTTTTAGGCAATGTAGTTTACGTATTAACTTATTTAAAGCTGGAAAGCATGATAAATCCTAATCAAGCAGTTTTACAGTCATTTCTTCCCGTGTATTGTTATCAAGTCCCCAACCCTGCTAGACGCGACAATCAACTCACAATCGAACACCTCCAAACTCCCTCGCCAACTCCTCAATCTCGACGGCGTGCCTGACCCCTTCAACCGACACATGATTCCGCCCACCAATACGAGCACCACATTCTGGACACAACGCCTCCTCCATCGCCATGCCGCAGTTGTTGATAGTAAAAGGGTGACCATTGGCGCAGGTATACCAGTGTCCTGTGCCAGATAATTCTCCCATCGATGCCGCGTAGACTTGTCTAAGCTCCTCGGCTGTGACGGGACGGTATACTCCTCCGTTCAAAGCTTCCTCGGCAACGTCGATGTCATTCTCGAGCGCTTTTGCTGACTGGTTCTCCTTCACGATTCTTCTCGCCTGCTGAACGTGATCAAGGCCTTCATCTCGTAGTTTATCTAGTGCATCAGGGTCGTATGCCGGGCTTAGCGATGGTGGTTCAGTTCCAGGTATCGCGGGCTTAGGTGCTGCAGAGGCGAGCGAACGGGAGAAAGCACACAACTGAGCAGAAAAGATATGACCATGAGCCTCTTCGCGTGGGTATACCGCCTTTTTTGCCCCTTGGATTAAGGTGTCGCAATCGCGCATGAAGGGTGACAAATCGAGTTTAATGTCAGGCTTGGCAAGATCTGACTTTTGGTCAAACAGAAGTCGAAAGAAATCAGAAAGAATTAACACATCGCACTTCAACAGTAAAGTAGAAGCGAGAAGCGATCCTTTCGCTTGGATAACAGATTCGTCGTAGTGAAATTCGTTTTGCCCACCATGGTGGAGGTTGGTGTGCCTAACCAGGTCTGCAACGCGCTGGAATGGCTGTTCTTCCTTTTGAACTTTGCTGGTGTACGACGCGACTTCCTTCCGCATTTTAAGCATGGAATCGTATCTATTTTCGGTGTATTCTCTCAAGCAATGTAACTGCCTCTGTCGCGAACCTCCAATTGTCAAGTTTCCGGCTGGCCCAGACTTTGGATCCCGGATAGCCGTCGGCTGCATAGCGGCAAGAAGTTCCTGCTCGGTGATAAGCTTTGCGGCAAGTAAATGATACTTGGCATTAGACCATGAAATGAACTTCTTGGTAGCTTCGTCAAGCATAGCCCTACGAACAATGCGACCGTATCTCGAAATGCTACGGAGAGGTCCACGACAAGTCGCACAGTTTTTGACATCTTTATTTTCCATAGCGAATGGTTCTGAAGTTCGTAGTATCAGCTCAGGGATGCCATTAGTGTCGAGCTTGTAGTGTGCACCCATATCCATTTGTCCATCCATGGATGAGACAGTGAGGAAGTGGCCACAGTCTGGGAAAATGCAAGGTTCTTGGTCGAGATCAATCTCTTGATACTCTTTCATCTCGAGAAAGTCAACACAGACAGATTTCACTTCATCTGTTGCGCAAACTTGGCAGAACTTCGAGGTCGGACAAACTTCTCCACAAAGAGATGGGCCTGCAATGATTAGCGAGGGGACGAAGGTGCAAATCACAAAGATCACTTACACTGATGACCGCAGTCCAGTTTCATCTCGCACCTCAAAGAGCAAGGCACCCAGTTACAGGGAGCAGCACATGGGGCCGTACACCTTGAGTGAATACATCTCGACTCACAGGTTGCCTGCGCACAAGGATCGCAAGGCTCGCTACAAGCCTTGCTACACCTCGAGTGGCTGCACCGTACTTCGCATCGCTCCTTGCACGGCTGACAGGGTGCATCACCGTGACAGTTCTGGGAGCAGTTATGTTGACAAGTCGAATATTTTCGGCCGCATCGCTGGTTGCATATACCGTGGTTTTGTTCCGTGATTTTTCCGTCTTTACGTGTGTTGCAGCGAAAGCAGCTACTGGTACAGCTATGTCCACAGGTGCGATGATTTCCGCAGACAGAAGTACATTTGTAATCGGCAGCAGTGACGTCTTGGTGACAATTGACGCGCACCTTATGCTCACAGCCTGGCACATCCTTCGTGACCATTTCCATGCAACGAACAGACGCTGGATCTTGGGTTTCCCAACACCGAGGTGAAGATAGTCGATGCCCGCAAGGGAGCAAAATAGCATTCTCGAGTTTGACAAGGCATTTGTTGTGACAAGGGTCTCCACAAGGGAGAGGACAAGCGTGGTTGCATCCTTTTTTGAGACGCAGACAGGGTGCAAGACACTTGACAGCATGATGCAAAGTATCTGAGTGGCATCGCCCAGTGCAAGGATGCCCACAGGCCAATCTCTTATCGCATGCAAGCGTACATCCACTTTCCGGAGAGAACTGTAAGAAGTGCTCAGGACTGGACACGCTGATCGGGGTATTCGGATGTCTGGCACACTGCAACTCGAGCTTTGTGCCCAAGTTCTTCTCGGAAGCCAATATCTTCATGACACCTGCCCACATTGGAACCTTCTTGTACGAGGTGCTGTTTCCAATGATGTACATCCCATGCTTGGCGCGGGATAGCAGAACATTAATACGATTTGATGTCTTGAGGAAGCCGCAATCTCCTTGGGGATTGCTGCGGACCAAGGATATGACCACGACTTTAGCTTCCTCTCCCTGGAAGTTATCGACAGTCGCAACTCTGACGCTTTTGAGGAGAGTTGTTTTACTGAGAGGAACACTCCGCTGTCTGTCAGTGCCACTGCCCTCGTCCTGAGCAGCGTCGAGTTCATCGAAATCCCGATCATTGATGTGAATCTCAAACATGGATTCCATCCTACGGCGCAAAAGCTGTAGCTGTCCAAGGTACGGCGTGAGAACCGCGATGTCACCTGGTTTGTACGCGCCTTGCTGAGAAAGGTGGGAGACCAAAGCAGCGGTCATGTCGACCTCGAAATTATTGGATCGGGACGTGCTCTGGGAGCTGTTGGTCTCGTCCGCATTTTCAGGATAATCGTGGTGAAACCAGAATAGACGACGCTTCATACCCATGACTTGTGGGTACTCAGCTACAGTCTCTGCATCATTGAGGGATGGATACAAGGTCGAGCGAACTAATTCGGCAATTGAGGGGTGCATCCGTCTCTGAGTCTCGAGCATACTGTAGGGAATCCGTAGGTCTGTGTCATGCGGAGGCTGAACCAATCTCTCGAACAAAGACACGTCGAGTGAGTGTTGTTTACCACGAGGGTTTGTACTCTGCAGATCGTAGTTTTGTATCTGAGGGCGAAGCTGCAGATGATCACCGATAAGGATGGCATGCTCAATGGAAGGTAAGAGTGCCGTGAGAATATGTCCCTCGAGAACCTCGCCGGCCTCTTCGCAGAGCATGACCTTGCATCGCATCTTTCGAAGGAGGCTCAGGTTCCTGGCCAGACCAGTCGTCGTGACGCCGACAATATCTGCATCGTTCAGACAGCGCATATCGACGTCGCCTCGGATCTCGTCTTTGCGTCTGACAGAGTCGTTGTAATTTTGATTGAGCCTGGCGAGTTTGACTATGATCGGGTCTCTGATTGCTTTGATCCAATGACGATGAAGTAGAAGCCGTTCATGGAAGGTTAAACTGTTCAGTTGAGCGCGCTTCAGGTGTTCAAGTGGTCTGGGGTTTGTTGCAACGTGTAAACCGCTTTGAAGCCATCGATCAATGACCATCTCTGGCTGGTGAATGACCGTCTGCCACCCGTCCTGATCCTCTCCAAATAATTCAGCATGCTGTCGAGGATAATCCGAAGCCAACAGGAACTTGATGGCCTTCCAAGACTGGCAATCGGCAAGTTGTCTGAGCAATTCTTTTCCATCCTCGACATGTTCACGAATATCCCTTTCTGCCTCCCAGAGACTGCTCTTCTCCGACTTGGTGAGGGGCATTCCTTTAGCGATGGCGCGCAAGTTTAAATTCTGGAGCCGCTCCGATTTGGACCGAGATCCAATTCGAATGATTCTTTTAGTTCCGTCATCAAGCAGATGCTCAAGGAGTTGATCCAAAGCGTGATTAGTGTAGCAGACACATAAAATTGGGCCAAGTTTTGCAGTCTGTTTACTCTTCAGAAGAACCTTTATGATCTTCTCGCCAGTGAAACTCTTGCCTGTGCCTGGCGGTCCCTGAATGAGAGACAGTCCCGTGGTCAGAGTGCTCAACAGCGCAGCAGACTGTGTCGGGTCGAGGCTGGATTTGAGGGAGAGCGCCTGTGGGGTTATTGGTGACCGTGGGTCAATTCTGAGAGGAGTGTTGTCATTGGTAAGACAGCTCAGATCGAAAGTAAAACCGGTCTTTCGTGCATACTGCGGCAACCCGATGTCAGCGTCAGATGGCGAGTCATCTTTAGGCGCTAACAGATTTGCGAAAGGGATGTTGGGCTTTTCATGCATCTTTTGAAGAGCCGATAGACTGTGCTTAAACGAGTCAAGCAAAACTCCAGGAAACTCAACCAGATACCTAGTTGGATAAGACTTGATGTTCTGGTACCATTTCAGGGCTAGACTTATGTCGCTTGTTGTCGGGTCCACAAGCTTGAGATTGACAAAAAGAAAGTCTGGATCGCCCGAAAGATTTCTTACTTGATCATTGGGAGCATGATTCTGGTCATTATCGTTGTCAATTCTTCGAGCATCTTTATCGTCTTTAGACCTCATCGTGGTATCGGATACAACACAGAACAGCATCGAACCGGCGACATCGAACAGACACACGAGCGCCCCCGCTTGCAATCGCTTGGACTGTGCCCACCAATCTTTTCGTTTCTTAGCATTCAGCTTTCTGACGACTGGAAGCTGGTGGCAACAAATGGATATTTCCAACCCCCCGATGCGGTGGAGATTGACATCGATAGTCAGAGGATTCTCGTAGGTATACGTTCTGAGAGTGTTGGACTGCCGACCTTTGGTGTTTCTGGGGTCTCGGGCAAGTTCTAGTACGTCGCGCACAGCATCTCGGAGCTGACCGACAGTGTCCTCTCTGATGAGGCGAAATTCTCGATCAAGGCGACCACGAATCCCCTTGACATGCCAGCTAGAAGGATTGTTGGTCGGGAGATATTCCGCACGAGGGGAAACAATCTCATCGTAGGTAGGCATGACTTTTATCTTAGTAATGTCAACATGGTCATTGCTGTGGCGTGGTCCATCAGCAGACAGTGTGCCTGGCAAATCATGTCGGAGCACAAAGTCTTCTCTTGTGAGTAAGACGCGTCGACTAGGGTCCAAGTCTGGAATATCCTTGCCGGTACCCAATCGCTGTTGCATGTAGTCGATATACTTGGAGGCTTGTAAATGAGAGAACTCGTCTTTCTGACCGTGGTTACTCTTTACAATCTGAGAAAAGAGCTCAACAAGCCTGTCGCATTCCGAATTGACAATATTTCTGGTGTTGCAGTCGATGACTTTGGACAGCACGCTGAGAGAAAGCGCCAATACCTCCATCTGGGAATCATTTTGCGTAGGACTCAAGGGTCCAGTGACAAGTCCAATGATGAAGTTGAAGGTTCTGGTCATGCGTTGGCCTCCAACTCCCAGTATGCAGTTGAACACGTCCGCGACTTGCTGCTCCAATACAGTCGAGTCCACCACGCGAGGGTGCGTGATGAGGGTAAATAGAGGTTTGACCTCAGTCTCCCAGAGAGTGGCTTTGCCCGAATTATCAGCGCGTGGAATGTGGACATCAGCCAGGGTCCGGATGAATGCCAACCCGGCGTCTTTGGCAAGAAGCTTTATAACATCCTGCACAGCGCCGATATCACCGTCCATCATTTCGAGGCCTAGCTGGAAGAAACTGCTGACGACAGCAGTTGTCAACTCCGGTGAGTTCCAGCCCAGATCACCTAGATTCAGATATCTCTTCCATTGACGCAATTTTCCATCGGGAGCAGCGCCAGGAGGGTCGGCCGAGTTGAACTGGGACGTTCGCAGCGGGGTAGAAGCGTCGTGTAGGAACCTGCAGCGATCACCGAACTTGCAAGTCCCCTGCTTAAAGCGAAAGCAAGGCTGTGTGGGTTTTCGAGTTCGAAAGGCGCGAGGAGCGTTTCTGAAAGCGTTAGTGTTGCTACTGCAGGTTTGTGGAAGGAAAGCTTGCCGCTGGATGTCTGCCATCTCGATCTAGCGTATAGATAACTGCGCGATAGCAATGGGAATGGATGAATATGACAGAACGAAGGACCTTAAGGTTAAAAAAAAATAAGAAGGAATAGAAAACAAAGTGAGATTGAGCTTGCGGGTTCTTGGTCGGATGCTTGTCGGGTGGTACGTTTTATCTACCATAGATTGATGAAAAGAAGAGGAACGAAATTCACGGGAAAGGCCAACGTTTCTAAAGAGGGGGACTCGATGTTTAGGCAGTCATTGTGCCCAAGTGTATTTTGCGCAAGATGAATGGCTAGACAAGACATGTTGGTCGGCCTCCTGCAGGTCACGTCGGTCGGCCTCCAACGTATGGTGTTGGTCGACCCCATGCTGATAATGTTGGCCGCTTTACTCACAATGTGTAAAAACAGCTTGAAAATTCTGTTTCGATTACAATCTTCCTATACTTCTATTTCTCCCGTATTGATACAGAGGCATATTTCGCTATTAACCTGATTTCAAGGTCTATGGTAACAGGATACAATACGGGCACTGCAACTGTACGATCCACTAATAACATTTCCAAGTCTTATTTGTCTATCATCCTTCTCAAAGATTTTATCTGAAGCCCCGTCCACGTAAATGTTCTTGGATTTCTCTCTGTTTTAATAGATATGCAAAAGCAAAAAAAGAATGGATAACAGCGTTAGCTTCTATTGGCCATAACGTCGTTCAGAAATCAGTAGTCAGGACTGAGCTGACGCTAAAGGCGATAGCTCTGCGGATATAAGGTGAACAATTCTTGGCAATTGATTCTGGCAGAAGAATAGAAGGAGATTGCTTTATTTTTTCTTCGAGCTTCGTTTTCAATTCTAATTTTATCACTCGTTCAAAACATGGTTTCCGCGACATTTCTGAAAGGGGCCTTTGTGGCGTTTGGTTTCAAAGCTGTGGTCGCTTCACCATGTCGACCATCGCCACAAGTCACTCTCTCGTCTGGGACGTCTGTATCGCTTACGACCAGCTCGGAAATTTTTCTTCTCCCGACGTCGAATTCAGAGACTTCGACTACTGAACAGATTTGCCAGTCTGAGACAGCGACGTCTTTATTGAGCACTTACTCTTCTATTGTGGAGACTGGTACATACTCTACTGGACTCTCTAGTATGGCAGAATCTTATACTACAGAGACTGGTACGACTACTGCAGTAACTAGCGAAGAGTCTCCAGGGCTCACCACTACTGTGACAAGCGAAACTACTACTGGGTCCATCAGCGACACAGTCACAAGTGCAGAGACTGGTACAACTACCGCCGCAACGAGCGATGGGTCTACAGCGATTACCACTACTGTGGCGAGCGAGACCACTACTTGGTTCGTCAGCGAAACCATCGCGACTGCAGAGACCGATCCTACCACTTGGGCTACCACTGGAACTACCAACGAGCCTACGACTGTATCTATGAGCCAGACTACAACAGAAGAAACAGTCTCAACAACCGAATCCACGCCTCCACCAGTCCCTACCTTCGAACTCGTCGTACGAAGCCAATCGTTGGGCGATGTTGTCATGCACACTAAGGGTCGTCAAGTCCTAATTAGCACATACACATTCCCATCCTCATGGTCCAGTTCCATCACCTACGACGAGGAGACTCAACACCTCAAGGTGAACGACGCCTACCTTTGCGTCATGTACGAGCCAGCAGGCCGCCTCGCTGCTCTGGAGGGTTGTGGGGGTGTCTTGACTCGTCAGCAACGTTATTTGACCTGTCAACCCCCTTCGGCGGCCGGTTTAGTCTGTAACCAGCGGGCTATGAAGTACAATGATGGTGTTTATACCGATCTTGGGTATACCTGGAATCACTTTTACCTTCTTGGTTTTGATGAAGGAACATGGTTACTTGTTATTGGTGCGGACGACTTGACAACAGAAGCGGACGCTCCATTACAGGGTCTAGAGCCTGTCGGCGTGGACATTAGGGAATCTTTCTAATAGTTGAGGTGGTGAGACTTTAGTGGCTTGTGTACCTTTGTCGCATCTAGGAACATTCACTCAATACAATTGCATTGGGGGTAGGTGCATTGCTCTTTTTCATGCATGTGATATACCGAAGTAGTATGGCATTCATTTACATAGAAAAGCAATTCTATGATGAATTGACCTCTGTTCTTGCTGGCCACCAACAACCCGACCACTTACAATAACCTCTCATTGTTACACGAGGCCATAATGAGGCTGTGATCATGGCGTCGTTGGTCCAGCCTATGAAACGCTGGCCAAAGTGCAAATGAAAATCACGACCCCGCATCTGACAGTATATGCCTCTCGCATCTTGATTCAATTGCCTTCACCAATTTATGGTTTCGCAGAAGATTCCCGACCAAAAGTTTCAAGCTGTATAAATTCTTTGAGCAAACATGTGGCTCATTAACACCTCCACAATTAAGCTCGAAAGAGCTAACCCCGATGATCTGTCCTCCACACCGTACGCGATTTTGTCGCACACATGGGGCAAAGAAGAAGTCGCATTCGAAGACATGATCCAAAAAAACCCATCGAGTCAAACACCAGGCTACATTAAAATTCTCAAGACGTGCGAATTAGCAAGGGAGCAAGGCATATCTTACGCATGGGTTGATACATGCTGCATCGATAAGCGTAGCAGTGCTGAGCTCGCCGAGGCGATCAACTCCATGTTTAGATGGTATAAGCAGGCGACCATTTGTTTCGCATATCTTGAAGATCTTGAACAGGTTGGTGAGAATGGGTGGAATTTTCTCGAAGGGTTGGGGGATTGTAGATGGTTTACCAGAGGCTGGACTCTGCAAGAGCTGATAGCTCCGGAGACGCTCGAGTTTTATGACACTGCTTGGCGGTTCAGAGGAGGGAAGGCAATGTTGTGTCAACAGATTTCCAAGATCACGGGTATTGATGAGGAGGTGCTAGAGAGCAACTCGTCTCTCGAGAGTATACCTGTGGCGAGACGTATGTCATGGGCAGCTAATCGAAATACGTCGAGGGTCGAAGATATCGCGTATTGTCTTCTTGGCATCTTCGATGTCAATATGCCGATGATGTATGGTGAGGGTTCGAAAGCTTTTGAACGGTTGCAGGAAGAAATCATCAAGCAGACAACCGATATGTCTCTCTTTGCATGGAAAGCAAAATACGCTTCTCAAACGTACCGCGGAATATTAGCTCAGTCCCCCGCTGAGTTTGCGCACTGCCGTCATTTATCTCTCTCGCCTAGTATGAGGAGTGGCCTCGAAACAGCCATGACAAACAAGGGCTTGCGGCTAGAGACAGTGCTGGGAAAGGGGAGTATTCTCAATCTGGGTTGTCATTTGCCAGGTCGTCTCAGTGGGGGAGGAGGAGGCAACGTCGGTGTATATCTGACCCGGACAGCTGATGGATATGTTCGGTCTTCTACTACACAGCTTTTCACGGCCCCCCGGTCCCATATGTGGTCTGGCGAGCGATACAAAGTCTTCATTCGTAAGCGCGTGACGCCTTTTGTTTCGCAGAAACTGAAGAGCGATCTGGCGATGAATATAGCTACATACACGAGCATCATCAGCCCAGGATACAAGATGCATGCTTTTGCTGCAAAACCAGCAGACTTGTGGGATCAGCACGGCCACTGCTTCATTACGAATAATTATCCCAACTTTACCGGATTTCTAGACTTTCAGGTTTCAGATTCCTCAGGTTCTTTTGTCTCGAGTCGAATCTTTATGGTATGTGGTCTGAAAGAGAAGGATGGTTCTGGCAGCCTGGAGTCGTGGGCGGCTGTTTACTCCTCGAGTAATAAGTCTGGCTCGAAAGAAATTATTGATTGTGTCAATAAGTATTATGGGTCGTGGGGAGATGAGCTGTATCTCCAAAAGCTCCGGTCGGCAATCTGTCCTCAGAGTGACGATTTGGTTCGTGAAGTCAGTGTGCCTTTAGGTGATGGATCGCATGATTTGGTCGTGTCGGCAAAGGTGCAGACTAGTTCAAAGGATGGTGCGGGTATTATTCAGGTCACTGTCAAGGGAAGATGATTGCAAGACGACAAGATCACGATCAATGTGGATAGACCATATTAGGAACAAATGAAAGATATATATACTGAGTGTAAAAAAATAAAATGCTATTAAATATAAAGTCGCATGCATCATTCTAAAATCATAAAAAGTGTAATCTATGTAAATGGCTGTAGTCGTGAGACATGCACCGCCAGCTTGGGTGGCGCGTTGATAATTCTGTGCTGTGTAGGTAATATTGCTCCATGTTCTTAAAGTGGAGGAAAAGCCTGCCTCGACAACGGGAAGAACAGAGTTCTGGTAATTGATCCAAGTCGCGATAGAGTCGACCGGTAGTTAGTTAGTAATGGGGTATCTACTGCTGCTCCTCAGTCTTGCTAGCAGCCTCCGCCTCAACAGGTTCCTGCCCAACAAGCGACTCAAGCTTCTGTCGGAACGAGTCATCGTAATAACTCATCACCGAAGAAGCGCGATGCGTGGTATCAATTGATGTTCGCGTAGATGATACAGCTGGGTTGCTGTCCGTGGAGAAAATACTCTCGCGACCGCGCGCAGAGTTGTAGGTGCTCGAGTATGTGCTTGAGTGACTGCTAGAGTACGTTCGTGTGGGCGCGAGCAGGTGCTGCTTGTTGGCGGCGGCGGTCATGTTCTTCTTCTCAAACATGGCGAGCTTGTCAGAGACGCTGCCTGCTCGCTTGGGGAGCTCGGCTAGGTCTTTGTTTGGTCGGTCGTTGTTCTTCTCCTCCAGGTTCTTGATCCAGGAGAGGCGGTCGCTGAGCTTGGAGGGTTGTTTGGGTTTGAGGCGGGTTACGGATGTGGAGTATGGGGTATCAGAGTTGTTGTTGTTGGTGGTGGTGGGGGTGGTAGAAGGTGGTAGCATGGCTGTGGGAGCTGGGGCTGGTGCGACGGGCTTTCGCGGGATGGATTGGCTAACGCGAGGTTGAGGCTCGTCTTGGGGTGTGGTCGTGGAAGTCGTTTCGGTCTTGGTCTCGTCGGCTCGTGTGGGTGATCTGTCGACGATGCGAATAGTAGATCGTCTTCTGTGCTCAGCAGTCCAAGGAGAAGATTCCTGGAAAGAGGATGGAGAAGCGACGTCGATCTTGGTAGTGGTGTCATTATTGGAGGTGGCAGTGTCGGAGGGTCCTTCGTTGGATGCGGGTGCTGTAAACATCAACTCCAAAGGCAGCGACTTGCGCTTGGTGCGCTGGGCAGGCTGGTGTATTAAATGCCGAGGTTCAACAGGTCGACCACGATCCAGCACACTGCGCTCCTCGGTAGGAGCTGTGTCTGAGGCAGTAAGACTTGCCAGCGCCGAAGCACGATCTTGCTCTGTCTTGAACAAAGCGGAGACATCGCCAATGGTCAAGGGCCTTGAGATATCCTTGGAGAGGCGACCTCGCGATCGCGGGGATTTTTGTGACTCGGAGAGATTGATGGCGGGGAGGGTAAGCTTGTCGTGGGAGGTAGCTGAAGGAGACTCGACAAGCCAGCTATTGGGAACGTGAAGGCCGTCGAGGACATTTGATCGGACCTCGAGGGGTTTGAAGTTGAGTTCGTCATTCTTCTCGTCAATGTCGATTCTGGTCTTTTGTTTACTGGGTTTCCTTCTGAGGATGAGCGTCGAGAACTTGTGAGCAAGAGGACGCCATATTGGCTTGTTGTCGCTGGACCTGACCATGTCGTAGCAAACCATAATTAATTGATGATAGATAGTAAAAATGAATAAATTGTTATATTATTAAGTGTAGGTACTGTAGCAGTAATAGCTGCTAAAGAAAAAGAGGGAACCGTTTGTTTACTTTTGGCGTGGCTGTGTGTGTGGGAAAAAAGAGGAATGGAATGAGGAATTGTTTTGACAAAAAGGGGCGAGGAATGTGCTGCATTGTTTCGCTTAGGCGTTACCCCTTCATTGTTTCATTTCGCGTGTGTATTCTGGAGACGTTTTACTAGAGGGGGAATAGTGTCGAGCTTGTTCCTGGTAGAATGCGGGGCTTAGCGCATAACTCTGTGCGTCATTTGTTATGCTTTGCACCGGTCACGCCGATATAACGGTTAGTTATTGTTGTCAAGTTGTTTCTGATGTTTGGGATGATGCAGTGGTGATACTTGATACGATACAGATATTCAGAGGTGAAGCAACTAAAACATCAAAGCAAAAGAAACTGATATTCTGAGACCAATGAAGATATGCAACAGAGTGGGGCATATGCATACCTCGGTTAAAACATCTTCAATAAATAATTCACGGTCTGCTGTGCATTCAAAACATGTCATTCCAGAACACCCTAGAAACAAATCACCACCGTCATCTAGCGAATTACTTCGTCTCACAGTCATCTCTTCTAAATGGACATGTCATCTCTTTTTAAACTAGACTCTAGTCTAGTGATCAATTGCATGGAATGTTTGATGACTGTCAATCTTGTTGTCGTCCAAGCTTCAAATAATTCACGGTGGTCAGCCCTACAGCAACAACGATTGACCCTGTTCATCCCGTATTAAGAGCGACGAAATATTCGATCTGATCGCATGAATTTAAATGCAGATGAGTTCATCGATCGATCTGTTCAAAGCTTGGATTACGATGGTTAATTACCCTGAAGTGATGCCTGCTTGGCACATCAACCTAGATGAGGATCATCGCGTAATCAATCACTGTGACGAAATGACATTTAGCTCTAAACTACCCTATTCTAGACTCTTTCCAGAACAAATTCATAACTGGTAGCTTCCACCTTGACCTTCAAATCCTCCCTGACACCAGGCCCACAAGTCGCGCTTCCCACACCAGCAACCTTTGCACTTAAATTCAACAGGGTAGCTTCTTCCCTCACGAGATCAATCGGATGTTTCGCCTTCTCAATCGTCTCATCTGACAATCTTGTACCTGTCCAATTGAATGTAGCTTCATCGCGTCTTGTAGCTTTTATTCCATGTCCTTGCGCATTCAGAACGCGTACCCAACGCGTATCCATTCTGTTGCCGTTACCTTGAGGAACATCGTAGGGTACTTCCAGCGCGTCAATTGAGGATGAGTAAATTCCGATGGCTTGCGAGGTTTGTTTGTCGGGGTAGGATTCGCCGGGTCCGCGACCGAAAAATGTCACCTCCGAAAAAGTTTTGGGGAGGCGGAGATTGACACCGATGCGGGGAATGTCCTTGGGGAAAACACCTTTGGGAGTGAGATTGAACTTCATTGACAAAACACCCGACGAAGAAATGTGGTAATGAGTAATGATATCGTAGCCCCATCCCAGAACTGGAGGCGCGAGATAAGTAACCGTCTTGACAGTAACACCATTGCTATCTTTCTCAACCTGGAAAGATCGCAATTGAGATGTCATGCGATGAACACCATAATCCTTCCACACAGCGACAGCGCTATCTTTGTCATTATCCGTAGGCGCGCGCCAGAAACATGGATAAATTGCCGCGCGTGTTTTCGCGTCGACTTCAAGAAGGTCGGACCATTTTGTAATGTAGCCTCGGACGCGATCGAATTTGACAGTCCAATCTGCGCCCGAAATTTCCACCTCTGTACGAGTCTCTTTGACGTTGACATCTCCAGTGGTAGAGACCGCAGCAGGGATGCGGGGTTGTTGATTGATGGAGAGTTTGTGCTGGAACCATGCTATCTCGTAACCTGCGGCCGCCCATTGAGTAGCATTTCTTAGTGTAAAAGAAATCTTCAAAAAGACTTCTTCCTCGTGATCGCGATATTGATTGAGACCAATTGAGAGAGGAAGCTCAGCAGTTTTCCACGGCTTCACGTCGGGAATGTCAACCTTGCCACTCTCAAACACCGTCACCCTGTAAAAATCCACGTTAGCGCCATCTCAAAAATCTGAATCATCAAACTTACTTATCACCCATCGCGACAACATCAAACCGTCCCTCCAAATGACTCAATCCAACAAAATCATACTCATTCGTAACAACCACCTTCCCATCAACAACTTCAAACCTAACAGGCTGAAACACCTTCCTCAACTCCACGAGTCCAGGCGTGGGCTTATGCTCACTATCACAAAGTCCATCCATGACAAACGTAGAATCATTCGGCTCATCACCAAAATCTCCTCCGTACGCATAATACCCGTCTGTGTGCAAAAGACCATGGTTCGCCCACTCCCAGATGAAACCACCCTGCAGACGCTCGTATTTGCGGAATGCGTCCTGGTAATCGTCTAGACCACCTGGACCGTTACCCATCGCGTGCGCGTATTCGCAAAGAATAACGGGTTTTGTCCACTTGCCATCTGTAATTCCATCTTGTTCGACATGACGCGACAGACGTTCTTGGTCAGGATACATGTAAGAGTACATATCCGTCAATTGAGCCTTGATGTCACCTTCGTAGTGAATGAGACGATCGTCCACACTTCGCGCGTATTCAATCATGGCGACATGGTTAACACCGTAAAAAGACTCATTGCCCAACGACCACGAAAAAATACAAGGATGGTTCTTGTCTCGTTGAACCATCTGAACCATACGATCAAGATACGACTCACGCCACTCTGGATTATCAGAAGTAAACTGCGCAGCCTTAGGAAAGAACTCTTCTTTACTTCCCTCATAGTCCAAATACGGCGCTGGCTCAACATGTTGAGTAACAACATCGTAAAAACCATGACATTCAAGATCAGCTTCGTCCATGACCCAAAAGCCCAATTCGTCTGCAAGATCGTACAGCCATGGTTGTCCTGGGTAGTGGCTTGTTCGCAGGGCGTTGATGTTGTGCTGTTTCATCAGGATCAGGTCTTGCTTGACGAAGTCGTAGGGTACGGCGCGACCGTGGATTGGATGATGGTCGTGTCTGTTTGTGCCGCGCAGGAGAATAGGTGTGCCGTTTACGCTGATCAGATTGTTCTTCAATTCGATTTTGCGGAAGCCGACATTTTGTGTGATTTTCTGGAGCTCCTTATCGCTGGGACCATTGAGAGTGATTTCGAGCTGGTACAAATACGGACTTTCGGCAGTCCATTTCTTTGGGTTCTTCACGGCAATCGCAAGTCTTTGCGACGAAGAATTGTTGGACAAATCCTTTGATGTCCTGGCTACCTCGGTCTCACCATCGCGAAGAATGAGGACTAGCTCGAGAGGCGGACAGTCGGCAGAGCGATCCACGGTCGCAGTGAAGTCAAGAGTGGCGTCCTGGTATTTCTCATCAAGATTGGTCTTGACGAAGAAATCTTCAATCCTAGCAGTCGCTGGAAAAGCCAGTAGTGTGACATCACGAAAAATACCTGTTCCTGTTAGATGGATAAAATCACCAAGGGAATAAACTCACCAGATAACCACCACTGGTCCTGATCTTCGATATAAGACGCTTCGCACCACTGATAAACTCTGACAACAAGTTCATTCTCACCCTCTTTCTTCATACTACCCGTGACATCAAACTCAGCCGCATTCCGACTTCCCTGGGAATACCCCACAAACTGTCCATTCAGCCAAACATGATACGCACTATCAACACCATCAAACCGAAGTCTAAGCTGCGACTCACTATCCCAGTTACTAGGAACCGTAAACTTGCGACGGTATGTTCCCGTGGGATTTTCGGTAGGGATAAATGGTGGTGCAGAGGGGAAGGGGAATTGAACGTTTGTGTAGTGAGGATGCCCGTAGCCTTGAAGTTGCCAGTGGCCTGGGACGGTGATGGAAGACCATTCCTCAGTGGAGGAAGAGTCTTGTGGGTTTTCGGATGCTTCGAGGGGTGTGGGCGCGTATTGAAAGTCCCATGTTCCGTTGAGGAGGATGTGAGTTGGTGGTAACCAGTAAGCTCTCGCAGGAAGGCGATTTCTCTGGATTACCTCCAGGTTCTCATAGTCGGGTTTCTCAGTAGATGCATCCATTTTGACCTGCAATTGAGTTCAATAGACTTGGAGTTTTGTCGCGGGGTAAGACATGATCCTGTTAAATGCACTATCCATCAGGCGCCTACAGTGCTCCTCGCGCTAAGGTAGTGGGTGAACTTTCGGGGAAGTGATAAGACGAGGTCCACTTTCACCGGCGTTGACCGTTCAGATGGGGTAATATTCGGACCTCGGCCATGTCTCCGAGTTTCGGAGCCGATTAATTTTTGACTCAATAGCAATTCTTTGAGAATCCTCTGGCAGGTCAAATTGCGGGCTCAATTCAATTGGTGTTGCCCACAGCCACTGAAATCTAACCATCGCTAAGACACTCACGCGCACATAAGTCCGCTGTGCCGTAGCAATTCTTTTTATTTTATTTTATGGCAGTCACGAGATAGAAATCTCGTGCAGGTGATTTAGTTGATGACGGTGAGTGGGATTGTCAATTGCGCGCTTATTATAATGTGTAAGCTTTGACAATGATACATGCATTGATATTCGCAAAGGCGTTACTTCCGGTCTCCTAGTGACACATCTGGTGATAAATGACCCCAATGCGTACTTCATATGACTTCAATGATTGGTAGACAGATTATGCAGTGACAGATTGACAAAATATTATGGATTAAATCATTTAGATCATACTGACAAATTGCAGAACTTAATTAATGCCCAACTCTACGCAAGCGCAGACGGCTTCTCGGTCTCAATAACATGAACACCCTTCTCAGTATTCCTCAGCACCTCACCAACAAGCCTATCACCCATCTCGGCACCATCCAACACCAAAGCCGTCTCCTCCAAACTCAATCCCCTCGTCTCAACAAACAAAAAGTAAACGACAAGAGCCTCCACAGCAAGCCAAACATCATACGTAATGTAGTACTTCCATTTCGCATTCTCAACACCAATGGGATTGGCATATTGATTGAAGATGAGAGCACATGCGACGAAGAGATTGTACAGAACAAGACCACGAGCGCGTAGGTTAAAGGGCAGAATTTCCACGACATATGTTACTTGGAGAACACCCCAACCAGCCGTGAAGAAGACGTTGAAGAGGAAAATCATGGCTAGAACACCCTTGGCAATGCCACTGGGACCACCGGTGCCGTCTTCGGTTACGTCGGTGGATTGTTCGTATGTTGCTTGTAGGGCTGTCCATGTGATGTACGTCGCCAGCGTACCAAGAGTTGAACCGAGGAAAAGAGTGCGACGGGGAATTTTGTTGACGAGGAGTGAGAAGACGACACCCCAGAACAAACCCCAAATTGTCAACAACGCGTTGATAAGAGTTTGGGTTTCCTGCGATCGGTATCCGATGGAGTTGAGGATGAGAGTCAGATAGTAACTGATCAAACCGTTACCACTCCACTGACTGAAAAATCCGACCGAGAGAATAATAAAAAATCGACGACGGTTTCCCTTGGTCTTGAAGAATGAGAGATAGCTAGTCGTCGCCATAGCCTCATTCTCAAGACGAATCGCAGTGCGGATTTCTTCCATCTCAATCGCAACAGCAGGATTACTGCTATCGCCATTGGCATGGTACTTGATCAACAACATCTCGGCCTCAGCATCCCTCTCCTTACTAACCAACCATCTAGGCGACTCATCAATGACAAAACAAAGACAAATCTGCAACACACTCGACAGCGCCTGCAAAATGGAAGGAATTCTCCACGCCCAGGAATTTCCAATTCTGAACGTTCCGTACGTGATCCAAGCCGCAGACAACGCGCCCAAACCCCAAAGAGTGTTGTAGATGGAAACCATAGGGGCGCGCTGCGTGGGGTATGCAAGTTCCATGATCAGGACTGGTGCGGCTGTGATGTTGAGAGCAAGACCGAAACCGAGAATGCCGCGCGCTGCGATGAACATTCCTGTGTTTTGGGCACCGCCTTGGAGGGCGACTCCGATTAGCATTATGAAGGCGCCGACGACGAGCGCTGGGCGACGGCCGAATTTGTCGCAGAAGCCGGCGCAGAAGGGGAGGGCTGCTAGTTGGCCGATATTTTGGATGGCGTTGAGACTAATACATTAGATAATTATTGGAAGAATTTATTTGGAGTGTACTTACATGGCGAGTCCCTGCGCATCTGGATGGTTGAAAGACTCTTTCCATGTATCCAAGCTCTGAAGTCCATTCATCATACCTAATTTGTTAGTGTCTGCAGACTTTCGGGATGTTGGGGTACTTACTTCCATCATAGCCAGTCGCATAACTGGAAATAAGAGACAAACACAAAATAGCATTGAGTTTCAAGATTCCCTTATTCCTAAACCAACCAAACCAGCCAGAAGCCAGCTGGTCATCCAGAGCAAGAGTAGCCTGTGCTTGAACCATCTTGTCAGATCAATTGAACAATCTTCAAGTTCAAGTTCAAGATGTTTGAGTCAAAGCAAAAAAGAGGGGAGACAAGGTAGTATTATCTATCAATGCCTCTCTGGTGGAACCGATTTATCCCCGCGATAGGGATTGACACTTATCCCCATGGGGGTCTCCGCTGTGCACGCGACCTGTGGCAGGGGATATGGGGACCGGTGGTTTGGCCGGTGTTTACCGGGTCGTGATACGAGTCGGGGAAGAGAGGGGAGAGATCAAGGGTCTTTTGGGGGCCGAAGAACCGCGGGGATGGGTTGCTAAATTAGTTAGGTTCATGGATCAATTGACTTTGCATTTCATTTAATTTATCGCCATCATGCAATGCAATCAATTGATGCTATCAAGTTCAATTGAACTGGTTCCATGACAATTGAGTGATAGCGCATATCAATTGCCACGAGCAAGATTGGTTATCTTCTTATCCAGACAAGTACTCAATGATTGGTTCTTATCCCGATATCCAGGGTCAAGCACCTTTGACAGCCAAAACTGGGGACCGGTATCAAATGTGGAGAGCAACAATGGTCTGTTCCTTAGCTCGTACAAACGAACCATGCTAGTCATGAACAGATTGCGGGGGAATCCCAAGATGGGAAGATTAGTCCGGCGAGTGTTTACCGGTTTTGCCCATCACAATAACGAAGATCCGAGGCATAAGAGACCAATTCAATTAAGAGGTGTCGAAGTCCCATCTTATTTGTCAATTGGACTTTATCAATTGTTTGCATATCTTTTGTGTGACAGCAATCATGGGTCTTCTTACACTGGCTACTTCTCTATTGGCGCTTGGCTCAACAGCCACCGCAGCCAATCTTTCCCAACGCAGTAACAACCACAAGTTGACTGCACCCGCACAGAGTCTCTTTGACTACTCCATGCAAGTATCGGATTCGCGATTTGATGCTAGCTATGGATATGTCTGGTACCAAGATAACGGTCAATGGTCTGTCCGTTTTACAGCTTGGTACATCGCGGGTCTTTTGCATCGTGCGAAAGGTGATGATGTCAAGACTGCTGTCAAGGCAATTGAGAACGTGTAAGTCAATCCATGTAAATTGATGGACACCTAATTGACTTGGCATAGCTTGGCGAATCAATTGAATGCCGATTTTGATTCGGCTTGGTATGGCACTTTCAAGCTTGCGCCTGATGAGCCTGATCCTACGCCAAATGGCACTTTGTATCCTCCTTCTATCTACGGGACATATGATCCTAATTGGAGAGAGTTCGTCGGGTAAGTATTTCGCATCGAGACTCAATCGCGCAAGACTAACAATTTGCAGCACTCAATTGATTCAAGTCGTCGAGGAATTCGGCCATCTTCTCCCCAAGGGCCTAGAATCCCGTATTGAAAATGCGCTCGAAGCCGCTGCGATCGGCGGTATGCGTCGCAACGGCTCCTACCCCCAAGACGATAATCTCATCCTCGGCTACTCCAACCCAGCCATCATGCGAGCCCTCACAACCGGCTGGATCGGCAAGCGCAAGAATAACAAGGAACTCATCACCTTTGCCAAAGAGCAAGGCGACGATCTCCTCAAGCTGTTCAAGAAGGATGGACAGAATGTATTGTCCGAGTACAATGCGCCGAATTATTACGGTATTGATATCTGGGCTCTTGCTGCGAATATCGCATACGGACCCAAGGATATGCCCATGACCAAGAATTCCAAGTTTATTCTTGAGAAGCTTTGGGATGATATTGCTGCGCATTATAATCCTTATCTTGGGAATATGGTGGGACCGTATGATCGTGCGTACAGTCGCGATGCAAACACTCATTCTCAGATTCTTTCCATGGTTCTTTGGGGTCTGTACGGTCGTGGCGTTGGTGGTCAGCCACCACTTGGAGAAGGTGATCTTCTGTACGATGTCGCGCAAGGTGCTGCTATCGCTCTGGTCCTTGATGTTGTTGCACCTACTGTTTCCAAGCAGGCGCAGTCTATCATCAAGACCAAGGGTAAGTGGAAGGGTACGCGTTTCATCAACAAGACTGTCTACGAAGAACTTGACTCTGAGAGTCCTCGTCATGTCACATCTTGGCTTAGCGCCGAGCTCATGATCGGTGGCCAGACTGTCTCTGAGGAGAAGAACCGAGGAAACCAATACGTTCCCGCTATTGTGCAATGGGCTTCAGACCCAGAGCACAAGCCCTATCCATACATGGGTTTCTTCTCGCTGTACCCCAGCGCCTCCACGCTGAGCGCCAAGGCAGGACCCAAGACGTTGACTGTGTCTTATCCCAACACTACGCAGGAGGGCACTGACATTTTTACTTTTGCACTTACTGGTATCCCGCCGTCTTGGACACTTGGAAACAAGAATGTCGTCACAGGGCTGGAGAAGTTGCCTTGTTTGGAGGTGAATGTTACTGCGCCGGGATTGGAGAAGCAGGATGTTGTTTATGGTGCTACATTGAGGAATCATTGGATTTATAATGTTTCGTATGTTGTTCCTGAGGGATTCAAGGGAGTTCCTACTGTTACTCTTGATATGGAGTATACTTGTTAGAATGCAGTAGCATAAAACTATCTTAGTTACCCTTCGAATATTTTTAAGCAAATAGTTTATAAATCTATTGATTGACTGGCTCGCACTCGCATTATCGCACGGTAGCATCAAGATTCATTCACGGAGTGAAGTCATCCAATTGTCGTCATTCAATAACCTAGTCTTCCCCAGATTCAACCAGAGGAAGTTAGCTGCATTTAGTTCGCTCTGGCTAACCAACTTCATGTTTCAAAATGACCGCAGTATGCCGGACACAAAGCTAAGCACATCACAAGCGATCCACCGGCAAACTTCGGCCATTCTCAAACTCTATCAAACAGGATAGCGGTTATGCTAGATAGACTCACTTACACAATGTGAGTCAAATGGTCGATGACGCAAGACGTGTTGAGATAGATAGTATAAGACTTTTGCATTCATAGAAGCCTTGGCCAGTGTTGTTGGAAACTGTTCTCAGTACCATATCCAGTGAAAACTTATCTTATCGCGTTATCACTTATTCCTCTTGCCTTACATCAATTCAAGATGCGTCTAGTCATTCGAGACAGCCCACAAGAGGCATCTTATTACATCGCAGAATACATCATCAGTAAGACGTCACTTCAATGACTCTACTATCACACATCTAACCAGTCAATTAGGTCGCATTGTCGCCTTCAACCCCTCGGAAGAAAAGCCCTTCGTCCTCGGTCTTCCCACAGGAAGCAGTCCAATCCATATATACAAAGCCCTCATCGCCGCATACAAAGCCTCAAGAATATCCTTTCGCCATGTAGTCACCTTCAACATGGACGAATACGTCGGTTTACCTCGCGATCACCCAGAGAGTTATTACTCCTTCATGCACCACAACCTTTTTAAACACATCGATATACAAGACAAAAACATCCACCTTCTTAACGGCAACGCTCCAGATCTTTTTAAAGAGTGTCAAGAATATGAAGACAAGATCAAGTCCTTTGGCGGTATTGAATTGTTTCTTGGCGGTGTTGGAACAGATGGCCATATCGCTTTCAATGAACCAGGTTCCAGTCTGGCCAGTCGCACGAGGGTGAAGTCTCTTGCTTATGAGACTAGGATTGCGAATGCGCGATTTTTTGACGATGATATTAATGCTGTTCCGGATATGGCTTTGACAGTTGGCGTGCAAACTGTCATGGACGCTCGAGAAGTAGTCATCATCGCGACGGGTGCTTCAAAAGCTTTGGCTTTGCAACAGGCTGTAGAGGGTGGTGTCAGTCACCTTTGCACCTTATCTTGTCTTCAACTTCACGCCAAGAGCATGGTTGTGGTGGACGAGGATGCTACCCTTGAGATGAAGGTCAAGACTGTCAACGTGAGTCCTTCAAATTGTATCGCATAGAAAGAGGTGACTAACTGAATCTAGTACTTTAAGGGCGTCGAAAAGACAATCAAGGAAAAAGAAGTCCTGGGACAACTTCCTCCGTCACCAACTCTTTCCGCCGATGATAACGACGATGGTGACTTGAAGCCTGATAACATGGCCTCACGTATATCGCCCACTACACGAGTCCGATCCGTCACATTTCCCATCGGCATGTAACCTCGCGACCAATACCCACAGTGATGAACATCTCAACCAGGAAATTGGATATGTTGCAAATTGACCTGATCAAAGATCTGCCAAGTATAGTCAAAGCTAGGATCCATGACCGATGGATGCGCTGGTTGAACATATGAGAAATCAGGCGTGCTGACTTCTTGGAGACTCTCTTCCAAGCGCGCGATAAGTTTGTCGCAAAGGCTTGGTTTTGGCTCGTTTTTCTGTTTGAGGATGTCGAGATGGAGTTTGATGTTTGTCATGTCTGTAAAAAGATCAGCTTGGAAAACACCAATTAAAAAAAAAGAATTGCTTACCCTCCATTTCTCCAACGCCGCCTTGTATGCCTTGCAGAACAATCAGAGCAGCCCAAGTAATAATGATCAAATCCCAATTCGACCAAATTGAATCGTCGTGTTGATGAAGTTTCAGCGTCGCGCGAGCTGACAAGAGCAATTCCTCCTGCTCATGTGATGTAATGCTCTGCGCCCATAAATTACCACTTCTAGCAGGGTGGTAAATTGACAGCACAAGCAATCGATGTAAAACGTATTGTCGAAGAACAAGCTTACTGCTTTGATCTGGTTCTGGTGTCTTGCCATTGAACTCCACCAACCAATCGTCTAGCTGTTTCGCCCAGTCTCTAATGAGCACACCATCAATCGCTGTGAAGCTCGTAGTAAAGTTTTGATTGTCAAATGGTGAATCTTCAAAGCATGACCATATTGTTGGTAATCTTCGTCCTGTGAAGTGACTAAGACCTGTATGCATCATACGCGATAATTTGTATAGTTGATCGAGAGGGGACATGCGTAGTGTAGCAAGTGGTGCTTCGATGGGTATGACTGGATAGGCGAGATGAATTGACGAGTGTTCGAGGTCAACGATTTGTATACCGCTGAACAACTTTCGCCATTCCCTCGAAGTGTCATCGACGTGAGCAGGACAATAGTCCAGCATCAGTCTATAACCCACAGATATCCAATTACCAGTCTCTCTTATGTTTCCTTCTGTGAGAAGACCGGCCAGCACTATTCCAAGTACCGTTTGGAAAGACCATTCTTCGCGCGATACAGAAGCCTCGATGGGTCGTCCGATCTCACTACTGGGAATGCTCAATTGAGCAATAGCGGTGCATAAGACTGTGAAGAAATGAGGCGCGATGTCGACCATATCTGGTGGACCTCGCGTACTTGAACAGTAGAGTATGGAGGCGAGTAGAACTGGTTGCGGTGCTGAGAATGTCTGTTTGTCGGGCATGAAATGCAATCCGGGCATTCTATCATGGAACCTACAGTACCAAAATGTTATTTATGAAGCAATTGACCAATGGAAAAAAAGACGTACGATGACCATAATGACTCCACAGTGTCGCGCTGCCATATTTCAGAAGGCAATCCACTGCAACATCTCTGCAATTGTAAAATCGCATTCCACAAAGGTCCATCACCAGCCTCGGGCGATTGTTCCTGTACACCAGAAAACATGTCCATACTCATACTACTCTCACCCATAAGACCCAATCGCTCTTCAACAATTTTGAGTCTCGAAAGAACATTATTCTTAAACTCTAGATCCAAAGGTTCAGACGCAGATGGTAATTGCGCCGCATTCGCTCTAGGCACAAAAACACAAGGTAAACCTGCGCGACGACATCGTCTGCACGTTTCGTTATTACCCTGAATAACGCATTTCATCTTCTGCTTGCGACAATTGACTGGGATCTATAATTAGTGCATGGCATTTACAAGGGTATGCTGTGTACGTACTACAAGCCTTGCGCGCTTTGAGCGCTCCAGACTCGTCGCTTTGATGCCGGGAATCTTCGCCGAAAGTCATTGTGCGTTTTGTTTCTGGTGGTATGTCTGCGATTGTAAAAGTGGATGATGCGGGGGAGAAAACAGCGGCCAAGTGGCCGGATATCACCTTGTATGTTTCGGTTGGTGGTCTAGTACTAAAGTGGCGGTAAGCCGAGGTTGGCCGGAGTTCGGACCGGACATCGCCGGATGTGGGGCCATGCTTTTTCGGGACACGGCGATTGACATGGCTCCGGAAACTTTGGCAATTTTGGTGTTAGTCCTTTGGCACTTGTACTCTGCATTCTCCAAATACCGTTCATGTGATATTTCTGCGATTTTGTCTCAGCCATCGGAATTAATTATGTTGGAACATGACTTTGGAGACGGTCATTCGGCGACAGTGGATTGCATCGTCAAAGAACTCGAAATTGACAGCGACAAAGTACAAAAAATCACGAATCACTTCGTTCAACAAATGCGTATGTATGATGTACCTCTTCAATATCGCCAATTGTCTAGCTAATCAGACCTATCAGAACATGGATTAAAAGCCAAGCATTCTTATCAGATACCTTCCTTCGTCACAGAGATACCAACTGGCCATGAGAAAGGATTGGTCCTCGCCGTTGATTTGGGAGGTACCAATTGTCGCGTCTGTGCAGTGAACTTACATGGCGACTCTACCTTCGATGTGTTCCAAAGAAAACACGTTGTCCCTCCCGAATTGAGAGTCAATGAAAGCTACAAGCCTCTTTTTGAGTTCATCGCATTGAAGATTGGAGATTTTCTGCATGAGTATGCGCTCGAAATTCGCAAGGGTGATTTGAAGCAGCAGACATTCAATCTGGGATTCACGTTCAGCTTTACTTGTGAACAGACTTCATTGTCGCAAGGTACACTCGTGCACTGGGATAAAGGATGGGACATTCCAAGCGCTGTAAATCAGGACCCTTGTTCTTTATTGCAAGCAGCAATTGACGAAATCGCGTTGCCAGTACGTGTGTGTGTCTTGGCGAATGATGCTGTTGGCACACTTCTCACAAAAGCATATACTGCGAAGAAGTCCGACGCGACGTTGGCAGCTATCATCTTGGGCACCGGAACCAACGCTGCTTATGTCGAACAAATGTCGAAAATTCCAAGGTTGGGACTTGATGAGAAGACACTGGAGAATGGAGTCATGATCATCAACACAGAATGGGGATCTTGGGACGATGAATTGGTGGTTCTTCCCCAGACGCATTTTGACAAGCTGATAGACCAGAGCTCATCTGACCCTGGGTGTGGTCTGCTAGAAAAGATGGTCTCTGGTATGTATCTGGGCGAGCTGTTACGATTGATGCTTCTAGCGTTGCTTCAAGACGGAGAACTCAGTCTTGCGCTTGATGCAAACAGCCCTGCTCATCGACACATGGGCGTCGAAACAGCATTCTTGACAAGGATTTCTGCATTCGCGGCAGAAGATACGCAAGGCGCACTGACATTCGTGATGGAAAACCTGGTGACGAAGGATGCGACAATACAAGACTTGCGATTATTACAGACGCTCGCGAATGCAATTATCACAAGGTCAGCTCGACTAGTCGGCGCAGGCCTTGCAGCAATTCTCATCCAATCTGGAAGACTGCAGCCAACAATTACCACACCGAAAACGACAACAATAACACGCGCGCAAGAGGTCATCGCGAAGCCAACCAAGCAAGAAAAAAATAGTACAATTTCCTCAATCGTCGGATTCATCAAAAGCCTCTGCGGCTGCATCGCGCCCGACGCAGAGCCGTCGCTGCCCACGAGCAAATCATCATACGAGTCGGAAGAAATGGTCAACTCGACAGTGCTGGTGGATGAGGAAATTAATGTCGCTGTTGATGGCTCATTGTTTGAGTTTCATGCAGAGTTTGAGGAATTGATGCGTGGCGCGCTTAGAGATGTTGCGGAGGTTGGACGGTCGCATGAGGGAAGGATAAAAATAGAGCTTACGAAGGATGGATCTGGAACGGGTGCTGCGCTGATTGCGGCTGTTGCCAATTGATGATGGAAATTATTCTAGTGCACTAGTCTATTAGGAGATATCTAATGGAAGAAAATTGCCATTCCGATTATCGCTGATAGCCTAAAACTTGAAGTTTCTACTCTTCACTCCTGGAATTACCATGGCATCGTCTGAAGGGCATACACGCCCGGAATGTCCTGCCTCTTAATACGCGTTTTCTTGTCTTAACTGCTCCACTGTATCATTCACTGATCGTACAGGAGAGACGACACGTCCTTGTGATTCGAGATATTGATCTCCCGACTGAATCTCAAAGATCCGAGCCACACGTTCGACATCCATAAGATGCTCAGGTAGGTCGACACGGCCTAGGCCGCCCCTCAACCACCAGGATTGAGAACCAAGACTATTAGGTGTGGTGAACCCTCCCTTGACATTGTCCAATATTTTCTGATGTCGCTGAGGCAGTCCTGGATTGAAGTTGCATCGCAAGACGGCTGAGGAGTGGTTGACTAGCTGCATGACGGCATCCTCGAAACCAGCTTCTGAAGAATATGCGTATTTGCGTGTCAAGGATTCAATCTCTTCCGGCCATTGGCAATGCACTAAGCCAGCCTCTAGACAGTCCTTCCAAGCCCGGGCACGAGCAAAGCTACTGTGGACCCGCTCTTCGAAGGCTTGCGTACAGAAATCGGCATCAGGACCTGAATCTAGTAGCATTGAGAATGAGTTGGAAGATCCTCCGGCCTTTTCCACCGAAAGAGCCTCGAGTAGCCAGCATGACAGCATCGGCACGAAGCTCTCCGGGACACCGTACTCATTCGGATCTGGGGTGAGGAACATTTGAGCAGATACTACAGGCGGATGAATATTCATGACGCAATCGATAATGCTGACACGACGCTGTATCTTCAGCGCACTGTTCTCATTCAACAGAGGCACCAGCCCGTGGCCATGAAGATACGGGACATTGACCGCTGGGAGATCTTCGTAAAGGTTGATTGTGCGGAGCTGCTTTCGCTGGTGAGTTGGCAGTAGACCGATGAATCTGATGGCGGTAGCAGCAGCCGAGAACCTGGGCTTCTCGCGGAAACGGAGATCAAAGTTGATCTCAGGATTCTCAAAGTCATCATGAGAAATATCTCTGCCAAGTTTATCCAGGTCGAACATGAACTCATAATGATAATACCACATATTGGGGCGTTTCCATAAGTTGTCGGGGGCGCCGAGACGATCCAAGAAACTAGATAGCTGTGGCCATGAAGGAATAGCCCACCATTCAAGACCAAGCTTCAAATTAAGGAAGTCTTCAGCTGGATATCTGTCACGCCAATGTGGCAAGTGCAGATACACACGATCAGCGAATTCCTTTGGATTTTGGTCGGCGATGAGCACTAGGAGCTGAGGCAGACAGCGGAAGAATTCTCCGGATGCGGTGTCGTCCCATTTGTTATAGTCAAAATTCCAGAATTGAGGTTCTTGTTTTCCCCTGATGGAAAACGCCGGGTTGACCCGCCACCTCTCGATCATCCGATCGAGATGACCAAACCCATGGTGATCTATCACGGGTGACTGGCATGGATTCCAAATTTCTTTGCGGAAGAACTCCTTTGGAAGCCCGCACGTAGTATGCTGCACTGTAGGGTGTTCGCCGTCATGCCAGAAACGAAAGTGTTTCGTCCTCGCCTCTTCGAACTTCGATTCGAATGTAGGAAAGTCCGGTTCGAGATGTTTAAACACCTCTGGGGTGATGAGATCAGCAAGGTGCAAGGCGATAGCTTCTTGTAAAATACGGTAAAAATTAGCTGCAACACTATAGCATGCAGCTAAACTGCGCCATTCCTCTCGATAGACGGTTGAGAAATGAATGGTGTTGACAGCGAGAGGGAGCTCTTTACAGTCATTCGCAATTAAGCGACATGTGTATATGAGCGACAAATCGATCGGGGTATTGTCGGCAGCGTTTCTGAGCTTCTCTGACTCGGCGTTGTGTGCATAGCCTCCTTCAACTTTGAAGTATTCGGAGAAAATCTGTTGCCTCAACTCCGCGGGGAGATCAGTGATCGACCGTTTGACCACCATTGTGCTGAATGAGAAACCCTAGGTGACAGGTACCAGTCGGCTGTGCAGGGCGAAATGTTGGAGATGGTTGTGGTGCTGAAAAAGAATTGTCATGTTGGAGATGCGGGGATGTTAAGTACCCAGGTCACAAAATTTTAGACTTATGGAGAATGAGTCATCAACATACAAGCCAATCGAATTGAGTCACACATCAGACATGGTCACGGCGAAGAGACAGTAGGTTTTGTTGCATAATTAATTATTTCGTATGCTCATTCAACGTGAAGATGGCCCGTCCAGCAGGTCAACTTGCGGCTCAATTCATTGGTGCCGACCACAGCCACTGAACTCAACTATCGCCAACACAGCTGCTGAAATAATTAGCCACATGTCAAAGTGCGAATAGAAGACTGAACTTACTGACTCACGCACACATAAAGCTGATGTGCAAGACACAGCAGCCTTCCCTCTCTTCCTTCTTCCTACAACCACACCAACCACCAAGATACCCCCTTCCCCGACCGACAAGACACTATTATGCTAGGTTAGCATAATACTTCAGATGAAAGAATTAAACATCGTACCTACTCCCAGCAAGTCGGTCAACCCCTGCTCCCTTCGTAAGTCAGCATAGCTTCAACCAGCACAAGATAAACAACATACCTACCCATCGCGCTGCGTCGCTCGCTAACCCATTTCGTAGCAATGCCCCGTTCTGATGTAATTAGTATGCAGGTTTCTCATCCATTATGGCCAACGTACCGTTCAATCGTTGCAGCATTACGCCGCTCAAGGACTACTACCGAGAGGATGATCTGACCCTCGACCATTCGCAGATCAAGGCAGCCCTTCGGCTATCATCGAAAGACTCGGACATCGCAGCGGCAGCCAAGGAATTGAGACCAGGTCCTCCATTCGACACCCACAGAAGGGTCACTAGGGTAGTGTTAGTTATTGTAAGGAAGGTAGAAAAAGTATTGCCGACTACTTACGGCTCGTCGCCTTTGGCTGCAGGATGCTCTTGCTGCTCTGGAAAGATGAGGAGCGCAAGATGTTCCTTGAGACAGAGCTTGAGGCGTTGGAGGAACTGGCTCGCAAGCTGGCTGCCGGTGCGGATCGGACCCCTGACGAGAAGGGATTTCTCAACGAGCTTGGACTGAAAAATGGAGTTAGTAAAGTGAATATGTCAAAGAGTATTGGAGATGACTTACAAGGGCGACAACAACACCGACTTCACAGACGACGTGGAAAAGTCTCCCTGGTTCGACGAGCTAAGGAAGCAACGGAGTGTGACCTCCAAGCATTTCAACTGAGACGACCCGAGGCCCTGACTAGCAAAATTAGTAGTATGGAGTAACACGAAGCGAGAATAAGTATTACACGAACCGGGCCAGTCATGGCCTGAGACCACGATTCCACGACTGTCAAACACACAGCTAGGTCAGCGACAAGCCAAGGAAAGAAGCGTAGGTCGAGATGGTGGAAACATACTGATATGTCGGCGTTCGGCGTTTTGGGCGACTGCTGGCATACTAGAGTTAGCATGAAACCTAACTTCAATTGGGGACGTGGTGTCGCGCGATGACTCGTACAAAATTCGGACGGATAAGGTTTCCTGGAAACAATTAGTAAATGAACAAAGTTCAATTGTTAGCGGAAAAAGAAAACGGGGTAGTGGGCGGTGGAAGAGATGGTGGCAGGGCTCGTCGCAGACGAGAAGGCCTCAATTGATTGGGACGGTGGTGATCATCGGAGCGACTGTGAATAATGGCAGATGGAGCAGGTGGGTGCGGGCGAAATGATTGAAATGATGATAAATAATTGAGAGGTGGTAGAAACATACTGAAAGAGAGACGTGTTCGCGTTCTGTGCTGCTGAGTTAAAGTCAAAGGTCAGTAAAGTCAAGACAGTGACTCAATAGCATGAATAACTCACTGTTAGAGATTAGTAGAGTTTAGTTGCCTAAAGTCAAAAGAGACCTGGCTCGCAGCTTCAATTGATCCGAAATCACATGACCCAAATCACATGACCCAAATCACATGACCTAAATCACATGACCTAAATCACGTGCCTTCACAACCTTGACTGCTGCTGTGATGCGACTCAGTGGTGCAACAGTGATCTAAGCTCTAGGCTGCATCACCTACCAAGCTGATCACCACCGACCAGCAAGGTAAGCAAAGAGACCCGAGGGGATAGATAATCCGACAGGGAACAGAAGCTCAGAAGAGCAATAAGACTCCGAAGAGTGGGAAATATGCGAACCCATTGTTAATAACGTTATGGGCCGACATCATCATTCCCTGTGTACGGATGTGGGATGGTGCCTAGAGATTAAGGCTTTCATCGTAGAAAGGTGACTCCTCGCGGACATGCTCGTACTGCGCAAGTGGAAAATAGACCATAGCCCATTGAGTGGCCACCTTCGCATGGGTTGTCAAGAGCGTCGTCCACTGCAAGCGTCCAATTGCGTTGACCAGCACCTGTCTAGGAGCATTTAGGCCTGGGCAATGGAAGAACATGTGGAAGACATTCTGATTGCGGTGTCCGCAATGACAGGATGCACAAATAATACCCGTGCACGGGGGTGTTGGTTCGACAGGAGGCGCGGTTGTAGCATCGGATGTCGCTGAACTCAAAATCGTCGCAGGTGGAACAGACGGTGACGTCGTAGTTGAGGGCGATGATGGTGCTGCGTTCGTGGATGTGGTCGACAGCAGCGTGGGCGGGGGCGATCTGAATGTAAATGGATACGTGGATGACGTAGTGGAAAGCGTCGCCGACGTAGAATTCGAGATTGATGATGTTGTAGCCGTAGCCGTGATTGACGTTGACGCTAAGCCTGCAGGCGATGATGATGTGGATGCAGTAGACGCCGGTTGTGTAGTAGGTGCAGTCGTCGAAGATGCGGTAGATGTCGACGCATTAGACAGAGCCATAGAGTCCGTCGGTTGGTCGGAGGATTGTACGGGCGATTCTTCTCCAATGGCTGCGAAGGATACAACTGGATATTTGACCTTCATGTCGTGCAGTGGTCCATTGAGACCGATGCGCTCCGTGCGCAACTCCAACAATAATGTGCTTCCAGCACGCTTCATGTCCTTGTAAAGCTTGAGAGTCTCAGGACCCCACTCCTCCTCCAGGCAGACAGGACGGTACTGTGAAGGCTTCCTGTCTGCTCGCGAACAACGATACTCGTCCCAGAGCTTGGCGTTCCTCACCTCAGACTCCTTGAACGCCTGCGCATTGATCACCTTCTTGCGCTTGTCTCGGACCCGCCACACTTCGAGGAACTGCTCCAAGTTCCCTCCCTTGGAGTCTAGCAGAAATGCAGCAGCGCGCTCAGCCAATTCCCTCGCCTCGTCGTCGAGGATGTCCGGCGCGATCCGGTTGTGCTGCATCCAGGAGTTGGGCTTCTTGGTTCGCTGAGGAACGAAGGGCTTCTGCTCCAGATAGCCGAGAGACAGGGCCCGTGCGGCCTGGGCCCTCTTGTAGAGGTAGACCTCGATGTTGGGGATGTGGAACTCCTTCTGGACGACCTGTCGCGCCGTCTTGCCGAAGTAAGCAGTAACCGCCTTGAGCGCTTCGTAGTGGATAGACTTGAGCCTCTCGACTTGAGTCTTGAGAGAGTAGGGTAGGCGCGCGCCAGTCGGGGTGTAGAAGAACCAGGCTTCACAAGCATAAGCGAAGATGGGAAAAATCTTGCCAAGGTAGAATTCCCTGGCCTTCTGAACCGTAAGACCCCACTTGCGCCCGGAAATGAACCTGAGATGCCTTGTGCTGTTGCGTACCTTCTTGTGCAGCTCCTTGATGTGAGCCTCGAAGGTCAATTCCGGATCCAGTATCACACCGAGAACCTTGTTCTCATTGTCCTTGAAGCAATCCTTGTTACCCCCAACACCCTCGATTTCCGGAAGCAGCTTGCAGATTGATCCTTTCTCATTCGGCTTCTGAAAGTGGGTAATGCTGTACTTGAACGGAGAGAAGGAAAGGCCTGTCTCCGCAGACCATGGGTCAATGACCTTATCATGCACCTCTTTCAAAGCGCGGCAATTCCTTGTGTCAGACTGAGAAATGGCGACGATGTAGGTGTCGTCGACGTAGGAGAAAGCGAAGAATTGGACGCCGCGGTACTTGAAGTCGGCAATGTTGTTGAGCAGAGGCGCGGCGACGAAGAGAAAGAGGATTGACGAAAACGGTGAACCTTGGGGAATGCCGATGTTGATGCGAAAGGGATCAGAAATGGCGTTGGGAATCTTGAGTACAGTCCAACGATGAGAAAGGAAAGATGCCAGCATGTGGATGAACCACCCATCCACGCCAACTTCAGCTAGCGTCTTCAAAAGATCCTCGCGATTGATACCATCAAAGGCTGCAGAGATGTCCAAGCCCATCATGGTGATGCGTTGCTGCAATCACTTGACCCGCCGCGACATTTTCCTGTTCCAGTTTCGATGGATCAGATGCACCAGGGTATTGATAGCCTGTGTCGTGGACTTCCCTGGGGTACCGTACTGGTGCTTAGGAAGAAGGTTGTGGTCGAGGGCAAGCTGGGCGAGGCGCTTAGCCATTATCCTCTCAAGGATCTTGCCAATGCATGACAGTAGAGCAATCGGACGCCAGCTCTTGGCAGAGAAGTAGGAGTCCTTCCCATCCTTGGGGATCATGGTAGTGATGGCCGTCTTGAACACCTTGGGGAAATAGGCCAGCTCAAGACAGCCGCGAAAAAGGATGGTCAAGTAAGGAACAAGTACCTCCATACCCAACTTCAGAGCTTCAGCGGGAATGAAATCGATTCCATGTGCCTTCTTACGAGGCAGGCCCTTGATGATCTTCAAGACCTCCTCTTCTAACAACGACCTGTCAATTTTAAGGACCTTGCGATCGGCCGGTAGGTCGGGAAGAGGAACAGCCTCCGGCTTGTCGCTGTTCGCCCAAATTGATTTAGCCATGAAATCCATCTTGGCCTCGGGAGAAGCGTGCTCCTTGCCATCTGGACCAATAAGAGCGGGCATGTTCTTGACGATGCGTGGCTGCGATTGGTATTTGCCTTTTCTCGCTTGGAACCAAGTGTCATTCGGAGACTGCGCCGCCTTATCGTTGGAGGACTTGTCCTTGTCCTTGTCCTTATCCCTGGCCCATCTCCGCGCTTGGCGATCCTGCTTTTGTGCGTCGGAGTTGGGTATGGTCTTCGCCGGAGCGGGGGCAACACCATCACCTTCGACAAGTTGACGTTCAGAAATACTCATTGGCTTGTCGGAGGGTGGTGGGAAGGCCAGGAACGTCGGGACAGTCTCGTTGATGGCTTCAATTATTGCCTTTTGAACGAGCCTGAGCCTCTTCTTAATAAGTCGCCGAGAGAGGTTCAGCTTCTTCAATTTCTCAATTTCAAGCTTCTTTCTCAGGATCTCGATGAACCTCTGCTTGTCTGCTTCATTGTAATGATACCTTAATGTATCGTCGCGTTCCACCTGCAGATCGAGAATGGTTCGTACCGGATGATGATCGGTGTTTGGCCAGGGATTGTAAGGGTTGCGTGGGTTTGGCGTGGCACCGTCTTCAGTAGCCACCGGCTTGGGAGGGAGAACTGAGCATGACTCGACGGAGCTCTTTAGCGAGGAGCTGACAAAGGTGAGATCAATGCATGAGCGAATGACGACGTTTTTATTCGTCACGAAGAATGTCTCGGTACCAGGGTCTGTGGCCAGTTCCAAACCATTGACCCGAGCGCCATCGTAGAGCGCTTTCGAAGTAGCTGAAACCACCTCTGGATCGCCTCGGAAGAGTGAGGCAGACCACGACGGATGGTGCAGGTTGAAATCACCCATGACAATATCACGTCCAGAACGCGTAGTTGTTGCGAGCATTTCTTGGATGTGCTCGACAGTCATGGCCATGTCTGGCTGATTGGGGTTATAGACAGAATGAATAGCGAGATCTCCACCCTGATCTCCGAGAGCCAGGTGAAGAGTCGCAAGCATGCCAGCATTCTTGCCCTCATGCCACTCAACGTTCCAAGATTCTCTTGCGATGGACTTGTGAACAAGAAAGAATACTCGAGCTATTTTGACAGGTGAGCCTTGAGGTTCGTCATCGGCAGGGTTTGGAGACTTGGGCTTCCAGCCTTTCCCTCGACCCTTCTTCAGGTGTCGATTTGGGTCGTCTGGGCTGTCGCTTTCAACAAGTGCGCGATCAGCCATCATCTCGAGATGGTATTGCCCTGTACTCTTCCACGCGGCCCACGTGGAAGCGTCGCAACCGATGATGATGTCGGCATGTCTGTTTGTAGATGCCTGGAAGTCGAGGAATAGCTTCTCTCGACCACTGGAACCCTTGAAGTTGACTTGATCGAGGACCAGGCGCCTACTGCCAGAGGCCTTGTTCACTTCCTTGTGCTCGAGCGGAGGAGCACGAGTCGGCTTGGCAGCTAGCTTGGCTCGGGGTTTGTTTCCAATAATGGAAGATGTGGTGGTAAATGGTGGTGGTCGCAAGGAGGAATGAAGGGTGGGTATAGTTAAATTAATTACTATATATAGT
>JAALXH010000507.1:0-14390 GCA_012977735.1 Fusarium tanahbumbuense | reverse complement strand
AAAAAAAAAAAAAAAAAAGCATTTACGAACGATCAATAGTAAGCACCAATGTGATAGTTTCAAGAAGGATTCAAGTCTTATGTATAATTACCCCTTCGGGTTTAGCTCATACCCTACCACTGACAGAACTCGGTCTTTTGGCTCGGTCTTTTGCATTCCTGTCATATCGTTTAATACCCAATGCCCGTAAGACTCACGAAGATGCGTGCAGCTTCCTTTCTCTCATAGAGAGCTAATTGTGTGTTACTACTCGAATTCACCGTCGCCTCGCTGTTTTTGATTCGAGTTACTTACAAATTTCGGTCTTCAAGCATGCCTCAGAACTCGCCCCCAATCACATTGTCGACTCCGAGCTTCTTCTTTAATGATCCACTTGATGTAAGTCAAGGGACCATTACCGAAGCAGCCGAAGCTCCGGTAGACGATTCTTTCAATTTCCCGATCGACACTTCCACTGCGGATAGTGGAACTGCCGTGTCTTCGGCCGCCAAGACGGAGAAGAAGCGGCGCCGGCCGGCCCTATCCTGTGAGCAATGCCGGCGCCGTAAGATACGGTGCGACCGCAGTTTACCTTGTGTAAATTGTGTCAAATCTAAGATCTCACCTTGTACATATGCCCCTACACATATACCAGCCTCACGAAACAAGAAAAGCACAAGTCATACTGCTGGTGCAGACCCATCTTCGCAGGTACCAGGGAGATCAGCTCCTACTATTGACCCTAACCAAAGACAATCCCCATCGAGTTCATCTGCAAGACGGCAATCCTCAAGTGTCCCAAGCTCAACAGTTGGATCAAACTCAGAATCCTCGACTGTTGATGCTTTGGCCGCGAGGGTGAAAGAGCTTGAGCAGAAGCTGGCCGAGACATGTTATATCACTAAACCGGAGCGAGACAGGATAGAGGAACCCGATGATGAAGAACAGAATCCAGCCCCAATGAAGGGGACTGTCTCCAAGACAAGATTCTTTGGCCAGAGCCACTGGATGAATGGTGTTGATATGGTTCGTCGGATACCCTACATGCTGAAGTCATCTCTCTAATGTGGACATAGTTTCCTAGTGTTCTTGATGTGCTTAAGTCGGCAGAATTGCAAAACAAACAGCCTAATATGGGCTTCGCCAAGTGCAAGACGTTGGCTCGCATCATAAAAGCGAACCGTCATAAACCTGTATCGACAGACAAGCTGGGACAAACCATCCCAGAACGTGGCCTTGTGGATCAGCTTGTCAATGCATACTTCGACACATTTGAAGGCGCGATCCGGATTCTCCATCGACCTACCTTCCGAGCAGAGTACGAGAGGTATTGGCAGAACCCAGAAGCTGCTAGCCAAGTGTTCGTCATGCAAATGCAGCTTTGTATGGCCATTGGAGCAACACTCCATGATGATGTCTTTAGCTTGCGACCTGCTGCTATGCAGTGGGTGCATGAGGTTCAGATTTGGCTCATGCTACCGCCAGAGAAAAGCAGGATGACGATAGCCGGTATTCAAATCATGTGTATGATGAGCATTGCCAAAGGATGCTGCGCTGTTGGCCAGGATCTTACCTGGGTTTCCACTGGATCCTTGGTCAGACAGGCCATGTATATGGGACTACACCGAGACCCAAAACATCTCGGAGATATGTCTGTCTATCGTTCCGAGATGCGTCGACGCCTATGGGCAACTATCTTGGAACTCAACCTGCAATCCTCTTACGACGCTGGAGGCCCGCCCTTGCTGTCCTCAAAACACTACGATACAAAACTCCCAGCTAACCTCAACGACGATCAACTGACAGACGAGCCGGATGCCGACAGACAGCCACCTAGCAATCCAGAGACCTTGACCGACATGTCAATTCAACTTGCCCTTCAGAAGTCTTATGCACTGCGTTTGGTCATCATCAAACATGTCAACGAATTTCGGGCCAATGACTCCTACTCTGAAACACTCCGCCTCAACTCCGAACTCACAAAAGCATGTCGAAGTTTGACTGAAAATCTTGCAGCTCTGGCGCAAGCTCAGAGACATCAGCCACGTATTATCTTCACCCAATTCCACAGCGCTTTGGTCCAAATGTTCACATATCGCTGCTTCTTGTCTCTTCATCAGCCTATGGTCGCCCGTTCCAACGACGACCCAACCTACTACTACTCACGTAAGGTCTGTCTCGATTCGTCGCTTAAGCTTGCACAAATATGCAGTCTTTCGACACCTCGATATGGGCCGTATCCTCCCGGCGGTTCGATTGACCCCACAACAAGCCTCAACCGTCTCATCACAAACGGCGCCGGTGTTTTCCGTGTAATTCCCCTTCAAACGCTCTTTTCGGTGGGACTAGAATTCATCAAGAAGTCAGAGGAACAGCGCGATAGTCTTGGTGGGCTTCCGGCTATGGGCTACGGGGAACTTCGCTCTGTTCTCGAGGCTGCTCAAGCGTGGTACGAGCGACGCTTGCTAGCAGGAGAGACAAATGTGAAGGGATACTGTTTCGTTGGAGCTGCCTTGGCCCTCGCTGACGCCCTCGAGTTGGGTTTGTCCAGGGAGGACACGGATCAGACTATCATCGAGGTTGGAGCAAGTACCAGCAACAAGAGTTATGAACTGCTGAAACAGGTCGCGGACCGCGAAGGGGTGACAATGGTGAATCCTGAAGATGAGGAGGCGATACAGATTGATGTGCCGTCGTTTGATGCCGATGCTATGCAGGGCATCATGGATATACCGCTGGACTGGATGGTGATGGGTGACCTGGGCTTGGACGGGATGGGAGGATTCAATTGGGCCCGAGGCAATATGAGTATGCCTCAGCAGTTTGACTCTGTTGATCCGTCAGTGGTCTCACAATTCTAAGGGCTCATGTCTCGATTAATAGTAATGAATGAATGAATGAATGAACGAACGAATGAACTAACAAGACTAATCTCACCTCATGTCATATAATACACATATTTACAAGATATTCATTCCCCTGCACAAGCATTCAAAGAGCATTTGCTATGTTGATCGTAGAGTTTACGAAGACTGAGATGGTGCTTCGCTATTTCAAAACTGATGCATCGTTCTAGGGCCTCGGCGAATACTGGGGTGGGATCCATAGGAGATCATTGGCAAAACACTGGTAGACCATGAAGCTTATTTACGTATGCAAGTACCGACCAATGGCAAATACTGGGACGTCGAAGACACGAAGGATGAACCACAGGCAATACAGAGAGGAGCGAGTATATAATGAGGGATATGCAATAGATTCTTTGTCCAAAACACCCCCCAAGTTCGAAAGGATATAACATTATTAATCAATGGTCATTGTACATGGGCTTTTCCGCCTCGTAAATCTTCCACACTTGTTGCGACGTGACCCAGCAATGTAGCTCTATGTATGTTCATAGTTCTTCGTCGCCTTGGTCAACAGATTTCCACCCGGGATCACTCTCGTGGGCATCCCACGAATCCCCAAGTAAACTCCTTGCCGCATCTCTTCTGTCCGAGAGATCATCTCCTCCTATTCTATAAAAAGTCATTTCCTCGCTCGACTGCCTTGGTCTCTCCGTATGCATCTGAATTCAGAGGTATGTAGATGTTCTACCCCTAATTTACAGAAGAAGCTCAAGAGGGTTCTCGATAACCTTCTTGACCTCCTTGAGCCACTCAGCACCGACGGCACCGTCAACGACCTTGTGGTCGAAGCTGGCAGTGAGGGTGATCTGGTCGTCGAACTCAACACCGGCCTCGTTGTCGGAGGGGATGGCAACCTTCTTGGTGGTACCAACAGCGAGGATGGCGGCCTGGGGAGGGTTGATGACGGCAGTGAAGTGGTCAACAGCGGGGTTCATACCCATGTTGGAGATGGAGATGGTACCGCCCTGGTACTCCTCGGGCTTGAGCTTGCCATCACGAGCCTTCTTGGCAAGAGACTTGACCTGAGAGGAGATGGCCTCAAGACCACGGCCCTCGACACCAGTGACGATAGGGGTAATAAGACCAGTGGGGGTGGAAACGGCGACGGAAACGTCGACGTTGTTGAACTGGCGGATGTTACCATCACGCCAGCTGGAGTTGACCTGGGGAACCTTTCGGCTGGCAACGGCGATGGCCTTGATCAGGAAGTCGTTGACGGAGAGCTTGTACTTGCCGTCGGCGGAGGCGTTGAGAGCCTGGCGGAGCTTGAGAAGCTTGCTGACGGAAAGAGAGCTGGTAACAAAGAAGTGAGGGTTGGTCTGGGTGGACTCGACCAGGCGGTTGGCAATGGTCTTGCGCATGCCGCTGATGGGGATGTCCTCGTAGGTAGCGCTGGGGGCGCTAGCGGCGGGGCTGCTGATGGCCTTCTTGACATCGGCCTCAGTGATCTGTCCGTTCTTGCCGGTACCCTTGAGGCCATCGACGCTGACACCCTTCTCGCGGGCAAGTCGCTGGGCGGCAGCGGCAATGTTGGGCTGACGGTCGAGAGCAGTCTGGAGACGGCCCTGAGACTGGTACTGCTGGGGCTCAGGAGAAGGCTCGGGGGTGGAAGCAGACTCGGACTTGGACTCAGACTTCTCCTCCTTAGGGGCAGCGGGCTTAGCGGCATCACCACCAGCGTCCTCGATGGAGAACTTCTCGAAAGCGGCGACATCGGTACCCTCCTCAACGAGAACGGCAATGGGCTGTTAAGAAGCAGTTAGTAACATTATACATCATTACTGAATGATATAGGCCATAGGACCAAGATACCCCGAGCCCCGAGTGGTGGGCTGAGTGGATTCAAAAATTGAAAGACTTACGCTGCCAACAGGAATATCCTTCTCACCAGCGTCCTTCAGGATCTTGGCGATAACACCCTCCTCCTGGAACTCGAAGTCCATCTGGGCCTTGTCGGTCTCAATCTCGACGAGGACGTCACCGGGGGCGATGGAATCACCAATCTTCTTCTGCCAGGCGCCAATGTTGCCAGCCTGCATGGTGGGAGAGAGAGCAGGCATCTTGATGACCTGGTGCTCGGGGAACGAGGCATAGTATCGCACAACGTGGCCAGCGAAGCCGGTTCGCAGAGCGCTGTGGGTAGGGGCGAGGACGCGCCTTCGGAGAGCGGCGCTGAGCATTGTGGAAGATATTAAGGTCCTTTCTAATTGATAGAGATATTAGTCGGTGTTGAACATGGGGGGGCAGCGCGAATATGAATTGAGCCACTTTTGGGGTATTGGGGGGCACAGGAAAAAGTACTCACCGGCCGGATTGGCAATTGAAAGAAGAATTATTCAAATACGTGACGTGAGGTCACGAACAGGAAATCGAGAGCGGAGGGAAGAGGTCAAGGACGGAGAGTGATGCAGCTCTGTCGTGAGAAGGAGAGGGAGAGAAAGAGTCGGGATCGGAGGAAATCTTTGGGGTTGGACAGACGTGGAGTTTTTTGCATGTTGAGCTCCGACGACTGAGGTACTTTGAAGCTTTGGCGTGGACTAAGCCCTTTTGGGACCCAAAGTGACTGCAGGGGCCTTGTCAAGAATCCAGCGTTGGAGGCAGAAGCGACCGTTGAGAGGGCAACATTTGGGCGATTTCAGGGCAGTTGCGCCGTTTTTTCGAGGCATTTAGGGGACCTAGGCGCTATAAGGCACACAACTAGACGAAGACCCGCCAAAGAACTGGGAGCTCAGAAAAAAAAAGTTGTAGACGCCATCATGGTACCTCGAGTTCGGGGGATCATTACGCGACATGAGCGAAGTCCGGGTGAATAAGAATAACGGACAGGGCATGTGTAAGTCATTAATGTTTAGTTGCTACATTCGAGATCTGCCATCACTAATTTTCCCTCAACTTCATAATTCTAATGCCCCAAGCCTATCTAAGCATCAAGCATCCTTCTCACAACTTGCTGATAATTGTGTTGAGACAATTATCAAGTCCCTAAAGTACCTCCATCTTATCTCCATTGCACTTCCGTATTGCTAAATTTTCGTCGGGCAAATTATTCTGGCTTCGGGATAGATCGGCCCGGATGGTGGGGTCTTTAATTGGTCGAATTTCACTAACCTCAAATTTTTAGTGTCGACGGGAATAACTACATTCGAGAAATCACTTAGCTCTAATTCCGATACAAGAAGAATTGGAGCATCACAGCTGTTAGAGAGATATGACGTGAAGGTAGGATATCTAAATTAATCATCATTACATACATCTAGTTTATCAAATCAAATTTATACTTTTAAGTTCCCCTTCATGTCATTAAAATCCAATGAATATTGTATCAGCTTCCTCCTGCCCACCACACTTTGACCAACTCTTTCGGCCCACTCAATGCTGATGAGAAGGATCTTTTTTGCCTTACTTCCCTGCTCCCTTCAGAACCCTTTGAGCTCTTAGAGCTTTTAGGTTTGGAGATATTGGTGTAGCCTTTGGTGAGCAATACGGATTGCCGTCGGGTACCGTCAGCCCCTAACGTTGCTGTCCCTTGGCGAACCATTCCCAGTGATGGTTTTGGTGTTGGTTTAGGGGGAGGTATGGGCCTCATCTCAACATCTTCTGGTATAGAATCCTTAGGAATATATGCTCGAATGCCGAAGTTGCCTTCATTCTTCTTGGCCCGTCCGTCTCGTGCTCTAGTTCGTCCTTTGCGATCCCATCCCATTTCGAAACGTTGTGGCACATCCCCTTCGGTGAAGATGGCTTCGAGCTCACTATCTGGCTGCCATTGTGCAGCACGCGGCAGCGATCTGAACAAGTTGCCGTCAACGAGAAGGGCTGTGACAGATGCGATAGTTGTCGGCATGCGAGGTAGTCGAACTCGTCGCCAATACACCCACGAGAAGAGGTGAAGGAGCATCAGTGCCCCCACAAGGCCCTGAAGAACCCTTGTAGCGATCTCATCTTGGTGCAATCTGACCTTTCTTGCTATTTTGCTACCACTGATGATCGGAACAGCCTGAGACACTGCCGAATCAGGATCAATGCCGCTGACAATAGCGGTGTTATTGGCCTGTGGGAACGTGCCCTTCGGTGATAGATGGCGACGACTCTTGAAGTTCAATGATTGAGCCCTTATGATGCCATGCTGAGACAGTATAGCTGACTGAGTTTGATTTGCAGCATCTGCAGATGAGCTTCCAAATGTCGAGTCGGGCACAGCAAATTGAGAGACGTTCAGCATTGCAAAGAAAGGGTCGAGCAGACCATGCGAAGAGACGTTGACAAGTGACGAATATCTGAGTTCTGGTATGGCGACACTCGTGTCCTTGACGCTATGCTCGACAGGAACAGGAGGATGATCTGGGAAGAGGTTAAGCTCAGCGCCCTGGAGGACAACATCGACATCAACTGCTTCGATCGTCTCGTTACAGGCGAGAGCATTAATGTTGCCCACCGACATATCGTTGCTTCCCAGATTATCGAGCTGGCCCCAGATGTATATCCAATCGGAACATTGTGATGTCGAGTTTGTCTTCCCTTGCCCAACGCCGAAGACTGTGCTACCGCTCAAGCTCCTGGAACTTTGTGTTCGGGAGGAGCCCTTTGTCGTTCCAATGATGGCATTGCTGCTATCTTGTCGTCCGAATCCGCCACAGGCTTCACCTACAAGGTCCACACGCAGCGGGTTGACGATTCCATCATTGGGCTCGACTTCGAGGGTGAGGTTGGTGGATATCTCATTAGACTTGTACAATCGACACGACATGTTTGGACGGATTGCTGTGAGTTGTGCGCTGACCATCAAATTATCACTGTTATCCTTGTTGATTAAGGATATACTCGGCATGTTGAGATCGGCGTAGGTGAACCGAGGATAAGGAGCATCGGCAGCGAGTATAAGTGACGCCATGACGGTATCGTTGTTACAATCGGTGCATATAGGGTCGTCGACATAAGATGCTAGACTGTTGGCGAAGAAATCTTCGGTGCGTAGCGGAAGACTGCTGTCAAGCTCAATGGGCCTGGGATCAAATAAAGGGGCAGACGCAACTACCACGAGGAGGGCCACAAACCCACCAGAAATGGCAGCCAAGGCAGCGATATCACGGATCTTGAAGGCTCGCCTAAAAGCCACATGTCTCAAAGCATTAGCCAAGTTCAAGCCAACAGTCTCGTCAAAGTCTCCCCGGTGTTTTAGATGGGAGAATGGGGAGAGGAGCCTCGTCCACCATTCTAGCGAGAGCATATACATGGCCACTAAAAGTAAGACAAAAGCTGGCACAACAGTCCATGCAAAGTATGCTGCATCGTCATCCATCGTTCTCAACCCATTGTAACGCTGCGACAAGCGGATAGAAACCTCGAAACCTATGATGATACATGCGAGAGCAAAGAAGTATATCAGTCGGATCAGGCCGTGCATCGAGTTGGGCTGTCTCCAAGTAGAAGAGTCGTACTTTTTCTGAGCGGTTGCTGTAGGCACTCTGCCCCCGAAGATGTGAAAGTAGCCCAAGTTGGGGCTGTCCAGCTTCTCGTGGCCTTCAGCTCCACTCATATAGGTCGAAGCCTCGAGCCTTGATCGAAGGACTTTGTTGGGTGCAGGACCCATGCCCGTGAGCGATTCAACGAGCGGGTGACTGTGTGCGACTACGGAGGCCATGCCAACGATAGTACTAGGATCTCGTGGAAGAAACCCTCTTCTCGGAACCAGGAGTATCGTGGCCAAACTAAGAAGCAAGCAAAGTACCAGAAGTCCTGTTATCAAGTATGCGGGAGCGGGTCGTACGATGAGTCGTCGTCCAATAAAGCTGGTGACAGCGGTCGAAGAGTTAGGTGATGGCTTCATCATGGCGTATTGAGCAATCAGGGCTGAGGATTGTGCGTAAAATCGTTTGGAAAGATGTCTTAGGATGTCCTTGTCTGTTAGTGATTCCGCGTTGGGAAAATCCCATCCGTTTCTTAAACCCAGCGCAAGTGCAGCCGACATAGCCTCGTCGATCTCGAGAATAGCACTTCCATTGTATGATGAGTTTATGAATGTAGATAGAAGCTGCTTCTCAGACAATTCATCGGATTCTAAGGACTTGAATAGAGCCTGGGTGACTGCCCACGGATGAACTTGGTCGAGAGTGGTGTTCTTCGCTTCGGGGTTGGGGGTGATTGAAAGAACCGTCTCAAAGCTCTTGGCAACAGTAACTGTGGTGATACTGTACTTTGGTTTGCAAAGAAATCCGGTCGCTGATGAGATCTTGCCGAGTCGCCCATTCGAGGTTTTCGATTGCCGCTTCAGTTGATCGATATCGAGGTCCAGAATACCAGCCATAATTGCTACTCGCTGTTCGTCGTCTTTCGTTGAGCCACCGCAACTGGCTGGTTGGAACGCCAAAAATGCTCTTGCTAGGTCTTCGTCTTTGGTAGTCGCAAGTTTCGTGCTCGAAATGGTTTGTGTTGAGGCACATCCCGCCTCCAACATCGTCACGTTCAACGTGAGAGAGCCTCCATCAAACCTCATCGAATCCAAAGATACGTCAGCATCTTCGCATTCTAAAACCCCAATAAATCCATCCACGTCCGCCGTAATGCCTATTAAATCTGTAATGTCGCTAGAAAATGGTGTATATGCTGTTTCGGGAGTAATCCCATTCGGAAAAGAAATATTGTCGGCCGCCAAAGCAGCAAGAGTAAAATAAGGTAACGATCCAGTGTCTTGTAGCCTGGAAGTACTGTTGGAGAACTCGGTCTCGACTGTGATAGCAGTCTCGTAACGAGCAACAGTGACAACTCTAGGCGTGACAAAGGCCGTGGAGAATATAATGATTAGTTTAAATATTATTCCGGCGCTGACCGGAGCTGCAACAAGCCAGTCCCTGTTACGGACTGCTTTGATAATAGCCATAGGCTCAGAAAGAGAAACATAATCCAGTAAAAGAGACTTGTCAACTTCGAGTTGGTTGTTCAGCATGCGAATCCAGGGCATAGCGGCCGAGGCTTGAAACTCGACTCTGTTCCAGAAAGCAGCCACAACGATGAATACCAAAGTCGTACCATATTGCCACAAGTATCTTGATGCATCATCAGCTTCGTGGACACCATCGTTGTGTTCGGATAGTTGAAGTGCGATCTGTACTCCTGCAATGAGAACTAAAAACGCAACAACATAAAGAACCAAGATTCGTCGATGGAGAAAGACGGGTCGCCATGGTAGTTCGACTTCAGTAGGCTCGGCTGGAGTTCCTGCTCGCGGCGAAGGAGGCAACGGTAGACTAATTTGCGACTTGATGCTTCCGAGAAAAGGCCATCGAATGCCCTTGGCTGTAGATTGTGTGCTCCTATTACTTGGATCATATGGCGCGGCTGAACTGGCTAATCTCTCGGAATCGAAGAAGGAGGCGATATTTCCGGGCTGCTGAGGTTGAGAGCTAATAACGCTGGGACCAGGACCAGAGCCAGAAACAGAGCCAGAGAGGCCCGACCCGTGCCGGTGCGAGTTCGTACTATCGAGAGCGCTTGATGGTCCAGGCTCAGAAACATCGTTGACCCCGTGAACTGAGCGAACATGTCGATGATACGAATCGTAAGATTGGCGGTACTTGGGACGAGCAACGTTGGCGCTCTGACTCGCTTCAGAGCTCATTGCTGCTAGATTTCGTGTATTTATCTATAGTATTCAGAGTTGCGCATCGTCGATTCGTCGTGTTTAATGGCGAGAGCATGATTCTGAAAGTGGTCGCTACCGTGGAATGTTCCCACAGCTCTACATAGCCATGTTGTAAAGAGAGAGAGAAAAAAAAAAAAGTCGTTATCGTTAAGAAAATTGGTCGATGAGGCTCTCGTGAGAGGGGAGCTGAAGGTTGGCAGCCTGATGATGATGAGGAAGAGTGACGTGTAAATGAATGGACTCAGCCAGAACCAGGGCTGCAAAATAATTGGAACAAGGTTTTGTTAATGACAGACGTAAGCAGAGAAGAAGCAAAAAAGAGAAGAGAGAAAAAGTCGTCACGGATAGAGATGAAAGTTTGGGAAGAGCGAGTAAGATGAGAGAAGAGACAGATCAGATTGGCATGTTGAATATCAAGGGATTCCTTGCTCGCTCGCATAAGGCGAGAGAAACTAGGTAGTAATTGGTCTATACGAATACCATATACTCGGAATTACTATTAGATAGATGTTCCTTGGTTAGCAATGACCTAATGGTTGGTGCCCTGCGCAGTACTGGAGAAGAAAATAGAAGAGAAACTCTGGGCACCTGCAGTTCCCCGTCCCATGTCTTGGACGGAGGAGCCTCAAAATGTCATCGCTTCAGGAGATGGAAGCCCACAAGGGGATGGATAAGCCGAGTCTAGGTGAAACGGGGGTTGTCTTTGCAGGGGTTCCTGTGCCTGGGATGAGATCCCGAATCAAAGTTCCTCGTACATTACAGTACTATGGTAGTAGGCTGGGCTGGGCTGCAGCACAAGCACAGCAGGTGACTTGGTTTCAATTATTGGTCAGGGTTTATGATAGTACTGCAACCCTTTCAGTTGGTGGCTCTTGTTTATCGTTTTTCGCTCACCTGAGTCCTGCTGCGGGTTCTGTTTAGAAATTAGGTAGAACAGTCACTCGAGCTGCACATCAAGGCTGGGCATAAAGAAATACTGGACGATATTGGCGGAGAAATGTTAAAAACAAGTGGGATCGTGAGCATTTAGCTCAGGATGAATTGCCCAAAGGGACGTTTTATTCCCCGGATGGACAAGGAAAGGGACTGTGTGCATAAAGTGAGGGTATCCCTGTTATCCATGCGCTTGAACTTTTCATTGGCATGCGAAATTATGCCCGATTCTTGGCATAGGAAACAAATTATGCCAATGGGATGATTCATGCAACCAGCCATTCAAGTGAATCTGTAGAGATGTTTGATCAATCAATGATGCTTCGAATATCAAAGCGTGTAATATGTCGAGACCATCCGGAGAAATCATCTAAGCGAGCTGCCATCTCAAGCACAAGCACGGTTTCGAAAGTCACTAGTGTCGTCCCATTTCACGCCATCTCCAGTCTTTTGCTTCAGTAGTCTCCAGAGCTTTGGGCATAACCGAGATCAACAACGGCAATACCGCACGTAATTATGCACTGCATGTAACGGGCATTAGATTAGATCTGGAGCTAGACCAAGCATTGTAACTCCGAGGTAGATCAAAACATGCCCTGATGCTGATCTGTTTATTCTTGAGCAGATCAATTCCTCGATACCAGAGACTTCCAACATACCAAGACGTTGGTTTCAGAGATGTAATATTAATAGAGTCAGCCTTCTCTAAGAGTAATTGTCTGTGCTGTCTCACAACAATCTTCAGCCCAACGGTGCCCCACGACCGTTGAACATGCATCGTAAACCCACCACTTACTAGGTACCCAATAAAGCGACAAACTAATATGGTAGCATCCAATTCTGACTCCCTTTTTGAGTCGCCGGTTGTTCCGGTTCCAAGACTGCCCAGTCCACCAACACCATCCAAGGGGCCTCGATTGCTACATTCGAACTACGCCATGTGCTTGGCGAAACCTTTACAGTGATCAACCTACATGAATAGACATGTTTTGTCTCTGGTCGATGTCGCGAGAATCATGTCGAATTTGGATTTGCCACTCAAGACGTTACCTGAACTTGAAACGAGCAGTGAAATCGCCAACGCCTCCCTCAAAGCCACACAGAACAAGGAATCAACACGACCTTCCCAAAGAGTGAAAACCACATGATGGAACTTCAAAATACGGCATCTTCCGCAACCTTTATATAGTCACGTCGGTTCCATTGTTGTGCTGATGATGCGATTAGAACGACGAGATGAAACTCATAGCGGTTGAAGTCACGCCCACAGTTTCAGGAGTAAATATTCCATCGAGTACGTGTTCAAGGAACAATGTGATAGATACGGTCTTGCAGTAAGTTTCGAAACACCTAAATCTCTTTCAGAAAGTGGCTATGCTATGCTTTCTGAAGGTGTTTATCACGAATAGGTAATTTGACATGATTTCTCCTCCTCGCGGATTCTACCGCGCGATAATATTCTATGTCTGCCATTACTTGCCTGGTGAGATCTTCAGCAAAAGAGTCACCTCGTGATTCCACAAGATAATCATCTTTATCCGAGTCTTCCACAGCAGACGTGATAGTCTGGCATTCCCAGCAAAGGCAAACAGAGTACTCCAACCCGAAACGGGTACGATATAGAATCTGCGTTTCATCATTGCCAACAGCCAGTTTAGACTTTCCGATCTTATCATCGTGGTTGATGAAGCGGCCACAGCGTACTTCCATACAAGTCTTGTACGCTGCGGGTGAAAGTTGGCTAGTGTGCCAGACAAGATCGATATCCAGCGTCGGCACGAGCATCTTGCCAGGATACAGCTTGAAGAGCTCGAGATAGTTCTCATAGCGCTCGACGGCCCTCTGCATAGTTCCTTGCAGAGCTGGACTTCGGATCCAGAGATGTTCATTCATCTTATCGACAAAGACACGCTGGCGCTCGATGTTATCGACGAGTTTGCCGACTATGGCGGGACGAAAGGCCTTTTTGATGCTCAGAGTCGTTGTTTGTCCTCTCTTGATGATAGAATCGAGAAGAACATCCCAGCACACGCCATCCCCTTCTTTACCTTTACCGTTGTTTGAGTGGTATTTCCAGGTGTCGCGGATGGGACCCTGGGAGGAAATGGCCTCGTGCTGCACAACTATTAGCAAGCCGATCTGTATTGGCAGTGACTTTGATGACTTACAATTAGTTTCCATGGAAAATTCACCCTGGGGAGGTGCTTCAAGGAGAAAGATTGACAATACTCTAGAAAGTCGGCAGGGTTGAGCAAGAAAGCATGCCACACCATGAGAATATCTAGCAAGGGTCAGCCATGACATAGCTATGAGATGAAAAAAATATGGTGCACATACCCACAGGAGGTAGAGATGAATGATCGGTTATGCATATCTCTCCTTGGCCATCATCGGCCAGCGAAGCATCATATTCTTCAACCCACACCCTGAATCTCTGCACAGCTTCACCAAGGTAAAACGTCCACTTCTTATCCTGATTTCTCTCCCACTCAAGATCTCTCAACGTGATCTCTTCATTCACCCACTTCTTCAAAGCCTTGACGTATCTACGCCGGTAGACCTTCTTAGTAGCTGTTCCCAAGCCGAATGCCTTGTCCAATGACTTGGAGTCCAACACTCTGATCCGCAGTGCATGAAAAACCTCGAGTAGTTCCAGATGAACTGCGCATTGTGCTGGAGTGGGTAGGTTGTTGTGGTGCAAGTCGTCAAGATCGTCGAAGGTGCTTGGCTTGGGAATTATTGGGTTCTGGTCTACTGTCGGTGCTGACATGTAGTATGAAGAGTCTATCTTTCTGTTCAACTCTTGGCTTGCTTGGTGAAGAGCGCCTAAGTTGTATCCGATTAAATGGGACATGTTTCTGAGGTCCGGTATGGGTATAAGATTGAATGATAGATGAGAGTAATGCGGCCTCTGTTTTTTTTTTTTTTTT
>JAALXH010000506.1:0-21712 GCA_012977735.1 Fusarium tanahbumbuense | reverse complement strand
GTCACGGTGAGGTCGAGGCAGTTGGGTGGCAGCAGCGAGTTCGTTTAGGTTGTGGTGGGCGTGGGGGGTGGGGGTGGGCAGTGCGTGGTTATCGGGCGTCGACGATGATGTCGACGGTCGATTGTATGATTGTGTCCCTGCGACGGGGGGGGGAGAAGGACGCAGGATGAGGAGGAAGAAAAATGAGAGCAAGAGGAGAAAGGTCTGGTGCAGTGTACTGTAGCGTCAAACAGCCTTGGGTAGCTTAACTTAGCTGCTAGCAACGAATCCGATACAGCACAGAGAGCAAATAAGACGGAACGGTTGGCCGGCTGCTGGTTGGGCCGGGTGCAATGCAGTCGCCAAGTTGGAGATGGATCGAGTTGGGTCTTGTTGCGTTGACTGTACCTAGGTCGGCCCCGTAGTAACCAAGTCAGGCAAGAGCAAAAGCGGGCTAGCCCAGACCGTCCGTATAAAATTAACGTCAATGTACTACCGTACGTAGGTAGGTAGTGCAAAGTAGGTAGTGTAGAGGAGGAGAGATGGTTGAATCAGCGCACCGATTCCTCACGATATTGTAGCGCCGCTGCACGGCCAAAGGTGAGGGGGCAGGAGAATTGGGCACCGCGGGCAGTTAGTGGAGGCCCAAGCCAAGGCTGGGGGTGGGTATACCCAGGCACGTCAGATTGTTACTTTAGTACCTAGACTACCAGGTAAGTACCTCTAATAGAAGTATGTAGGTACAGTACTGTGGATGTGTTGGCACATACGGCGTCCGTATTGTTGATAGTAGAAGACGAAAACGTACTCACGTAGGTAGGTACCTTGGAAGGTGAGGTAAGGAACAGGTTGAGATATCGGGAGAAGCAGAAAAAAAGGAAGATGAGACAGGTTCTAGTCAAAGTCAAATATGAATGAATGAACCCATTGCATCTATCGATCGGGTGATGACTGATGAAGAATGAGTTTCTGTGAACTGAAATAACATTAAAGTTTGGTCGATGCCAGAGGGAAGAGACTGGACACTACCTAGGTAAGTACGATTGAGAGCAACGGAAGGAGCCTCAACTCAGAGCGAGAAGTGCCTGCTTTGATTACATACGGGCTACTTAGATCGGAGCCTATTATCTTTCATAAAATGTAATGCTATGGAGGTTAAGTAGTAAATAGACGCAAAATACTCGGACTCGTATCGCGAATGCCATGACCTCTGATACCCAACCATTAATCATGGTATCTAATAATGCTATAATTGGTAAGTGGGAGAAACTGCTAAGTACTTCCTAGGCCTATATGGATTGCAGATGCATTGAAGGGAATGGGGAGAATAGGCTTTGCCAGAATTTATACCATGAGTCTGCCTACCTACCTAGGTAGGTACCATCCACTAGGAACGTAGTATTGCCCACAATGACGTCCTTCTCAGGGTCTTGGGAATAGTCGGGCACGAAAGAAGAAGAAAAATCAAGTTTCACATCCAAACCGCTACCGGCCCTTCTCACCTCATCTGGTAGGACCAGACTACGACACAGCCCAGGGTCCGCCCCCCGTCCCATTTTGTTGGCGTTTCATAAGTTTGCTGTCCATCGAGCTTCAAATACGTGGCCATCTTTGCCCAAAGTTTACGATACCGCTGGTGTTAGAAGGATTTCTTCTGATAAAAATGAAGTCTCTAGAGAGATCAAATGTTGCCATGCCAATTACCATGCATCAGCTTCGGCATTACGCCTCATGCAATAAGTCATGGATGTCGAGAGGCAGAAACAAATTGACCAATTTGATAAATCAGTCAACTTTCAAGGACCATCATCAGAATAAGTCAAGTCAAATCAAGTCAAATCAAGTCAAATCAAGTCAAATGGTTTTCATTATTGTTGTTATCCCTCGTCTTATGTTGATTGCCGCCGATCATCTTCCATTCCTTTTCTTTTCTTGAAAGACAATCCTATGTACTTTAGCAATCGTGGTTGAATCGAAGCTTGGACCTCCGCCTGCCTAACCTTTCCAAGCCCTCACCTTTTTGTCATCAGTCTTACATGGTCGTCAAATCGTCGTAGTTCCGTCATTTCGTGAGCAAGCATTATTAGTGAGAAAAGAGAAAAGAGAGAAAATCCCGTTAAGAAAAGAAAGGTCGCCGCTAAGTACACAGATATGAACCCATGAAATGGAACTGCCGCCACCATGGCCACACACTGAAATGTCAGATGCTTCATGACATACAAGAACAGACGAAACGCTCATGACTTCGCCGAATAGGAAAATTTGAAATGCCAGGCTGGCCTTGACCAAATACAACAAAGTCAAGGACAAACACCGGTGGTATCCTGGAGATAGCGCTCGTACAGAGAGATAGATAGAGAGAGACCGAGAAACATGTGGCGCTCCTTGACTTTTATCGACGAAACAGGAAGGGAAGAAAGAAATGTGTACATGCGATTCAAGGCAAGACAGAAAAATTGCCCTTTTTTTCCAGAACACGGAAAGGGGGTATCACAGGCCTGTACTGTAATAATGCTTGGAGATACTGGGAAGAAAGTAATGGAAGCAACAGAAGCAAGCGCAAGAGAAGAATCCACAGAAACGTGAGAAAGAAGAAAGGGGATCATGAGATGTGGATAAAGAAAAGTCTGACCCGTATCGTGATCTTGCACAACAGCTCAATCATTACTTGACGTAACCTTCATCCGATTTGTTGGCTTGTCTTGCTCTGGCGTGGTCGTTGCCCCCTAGGCCTGATAACCACCAAATCCATTGTTGAAGTTCTGGCCAGGACGAGGCTGAGCCCATTCAGCATTAGGGGGCTGCTGGCCTCTTCCGTAGCCCCCGGCACTCTGAGGAGCAGTATATCCCATCGGCGAGCCAGCATATCCGGCTGGAGATCCGGCTTGTGGGCCACCGTAGTTGCCAGGCTGTCCACCATACTGGGCTATTATCAAGATAATTAGCTACTGAGTGTTTCGATTCTCGTTCATGTTCAACTCACCACCATATTGCGGGTAATATCCCGTAGGCGTACCAGGAAAGCCAGGAGCTTGAGCACTCTGCGGGCTGAAAGGCTGGACAGGGTCGAAGCCTCCCTGAGCATTGGGTGTCTTGTCCTTGCCCCACTAAAGCAATTGTCAGTCTCGATTTCCAATATCAGAATGCAGCATGGGCAGAACATACGCTGCACTTCAGAGGGCGGCCGTTGACATTGTAACCGTTCATCTGGCAGATGGCCATGGCCGCGTTCTCGTGGGAGTCCATCTTAATAAACGCGAATCCTCGGTCAGCCTGGAAACGAGATTCGACCACGAAGCCGAAATTCTGGAACAGAGGCACCACGTCGTTGGGGGTTGTATAGGGCGTAAGGTTTCCGACGTAGACAGTGGTCTGCCAGCTGGGTGTTTGAGTCAAGATGACTTCGTAACTAGCAACGCCATGTGCTGGAAATTGGTGGTGTCCGTAAGGAGTGGTAGGGGTCATGCCCATTGCCTGCATAGCCTGCTGCTGGGCCATAGAGGGTTGTCCCTTCTGGTTTGCCCAATTGCACCGGATGGCTCGCGACCCGAGCCACTCGCCGTCCATGGAGCTCAGGGCCTTCTCAGCCTCGGGACGGTCACGGAAAGCAACAAAACCATAGCCTCGAGATCGGCCTGTCTTCATATCCCACATAACACGAGCCTCAGAGACGGAGCCAAAGGCAGAGAAAGCTTGAAGGAGGACTTCGTCGTTGACCTCGTTGGACAAATCGCCAACAAAGATGTGAAAGTGGTTCGAAGTATCTTCCTTGTTCGTAGTGTTTGACTGATAGGCCCAGTTGACACGAATCTCCTGTACCGCATGTTAGCGTTAGCGCCTGCCGCCCGCTTCGAATTTCGGATTGCGTTGGGGTATCGTACCGATTGATGAACTCGTCGTCCGTTGAGAGTCTGCATGGCACGTTCAGCAGCACCGGGGTCGTCGTACTCAACAAAGCCATAGTTGTAGCCACGCGCCTGGGAAAAGGAAAGTCAAGTTAGTCCACCATGTCCCCAGCTGTTGTTTTCGGCCTAAAGAAAAAAACTTACATTCTTGTCAGGGATGATCTTGACGTTCTGAACATGGCCTGTAGTCTCGAAAATCTGACGCAAGACTTCCTCGGTCACTCGCTGGTCCAATCCGCCAATGTAGAGGGCACGCTTGTTGGGCTCAGGGGCGGCGCGACGGAAGCCACCTGCGCTGGTGGGCGACATGATGCCTCCCTTGTCGGCGGATCTGGGAGAAGTGATAGCGGTCGGGATCGGGTTGGTGTTTTGAGGGATATGAAGAGGTGGAGGGGCCATAGGCTGGCCATTCTGGGCAGATTCAAAGCCAGGGGCGCCAGCACCAGCGCCAGCTTGAGGAGGCAGCTGGCCTGGGTTGGATGGAGCACCAGCATCGGCCATGGTTGAATGATGTGATGTTGAGTCGAAGAGAGGAGAGGAGACGGGGATGGTATGGGAGAGATGGAGGAAGGAGGAAGATGGACAACAGAGGCGAGAGGTAGGTAGAGTAGAGAGATTGGAGCTACCTGTTAGCTTGCGCTGTGTTGTGTTGTACTGTAGTCGGTCGGTCGAGGTGGAGAGTCGGCGGTCGGTGACAATATGTAATTAGTAGTCTGTCTACCTTACCTGGTCTAGACTTGTACTTGTACCTGGTACAGTGTCTAGGTAGGTACCTACTAACCTAGTACATATTATTACCTATTTGACAGGACATGGCAGGGCAGGGGTCCAAATGGTCGAGTTGACAACCCGGAGCTAATTATGACACGGTGGGCACAGAGAGGGAGAGGTGAGAGGTTAGAGGTTAGAGGTTAGAGGGAGGGGTCTGGTCAGGTCTGACACCAGGGTCCAGACGAAAGCACAGGATGGTCTGGCCTTAAGTATTGTGGAAACCCCAACATTGTTGGAGAAGTCCTGAAGTTGACACGCGAGTTACTGTACCGAGAGAAGGAACTTAGCGCTTCGTCTGTCAGGCGGTTATTGAAAAGGTACCTCCATATCTTGCGCTGTAACACGGAACAAAAAGAACGAATCGAGACGTTGTTTTCAGCCGTAAGACGTGGGGTTGTTAATTTCCATGAAGAAGAAAAAAATCCAAGAGAGAGGCGAAGAGGGCCCGTAGAGTCCAAAGGAAACCTCCATATATAGATCTCAAGGACCACTCCAAGAACTTCAATTCTCCCATGGATGGGACTGGAAGTCATAAACCATCCATCATTTCCCGTAAAGACAGACAAACCCTTTCTTTTTCTGCATTGGATGCTTTTCTTTACCGACTATCACAACTCAAGAGACCCTGCAGCCGATCTAATCAATGATTGGCCGGTTTAATGTCCTTGGAGGCCCATATAAGCCCCTGTGTCAGGGGTTGTGAATGGCTAGGTCCCTAGATACCTAGGTATACAGTAAAGAATGAATGTTACCTTAGTACTTACTATCAGTACCTAGGTACCTAGCTTTCTGCACTCATTGTAGGTAGGTAGTGTTGTGTAGGTACCTTGGTAGGTAGGGAATACTACATACTCGAGGTCATGTCCAATGTTATCCATCCTGCGTCTCAACTCCAGAGTAGAGTGCTGCTACGAGTATATCTAGTCTACCCAGGTACCTACCTTAGTAGTACTGGCCAAGGTACTGTACTTACCTATCCGTAGCGTGGTAGAGTTAAGCTCACCCTAATCGAGAGATGATTGGAGGATTATGGTGGGTGGTTTATCAGATCTTGGTTTCCTACATAGTAGATGGGATTTGCGAGCATTTGCACTCCTCCGTAAACGCATAAAAGCTTCTCTTGTATTTTATGCATTTATTTTTACCTATTCATACTAAGATAGGCCTCATTCTTTCTTATTTTGATAGGTAAGACAACTAGGATTCACTGCTGAGACCACCATTGAGTCCAAACTTGGGAGAGGCACGTGATGTCGTTCCTACCGACAACCGCGCTTTACTAAGGTAGGTTCAGCTTTCAGGTATAGACTATCGCATTTCACCACCCCATCAACTACCTATTAACCTACCTTATTAGTACCTTACTTTCAAGGTGCCTACCTACCTGCTAATCCGGATACTTGTATCCTCACCGTTCTTCAAACCCCAATCTTAGTACTACATCGTTTTGCTTGTACTGACAGGGCCCCTCTACATATCCGTACCTGAACTTTCGCTTTTTCCCTTTCTCTGTATACGCCTCGGCCATGGCGTCTCAACCTTCCCCGGACCCGCTGGATGTCCTGCAGGCCATGATCGATGATGTCGTAAGGAGCACTCTCCTATTCAAACAATCGTTTATTTTATCTAACGCTCTTTCTAGCTGGTTCACACTGGTAAAGCCCTCAGGGCCTCACGTAAAGATGTTCAGGGCAATACGCATTCCAGCCAAGCAACACTCAAGTCCAAGTTGCCTGAGTCTATTGATGGCTTCCGAGAAACGTTACATAAATTGGAATGGGATATTGTGAGTTGATCAGTCTTACTACCTCGTTATACCACAGATTCTAACGCCTTATTAGATTGACGCCAAATCTGTCTTGATGCGTGATGTCAAACGGATACAGCAACAAAAGCAGCAGGAATCCGCTGCAACATCACAGCCTCCTCAGCCTGTTGAGTCCCAATCAAAGTCACCCATGGTCATTGATCTTGAGTCTTCACCACCTCCACTCCCCCAAGACCAGCCTATGACGGAACTCAAGGCCAATAAGCCGGTCGCCCCCTTTCCAGACATGGGTATGGGTCTCTCCGACATTGGCCAACCTAACCAAGCGATGAAGGACGACCTCAATCAAAGCGTGGTTCCATCTACAACTTCCGACCAGTCTAAGATGAAAACCAGCCTCTCTCCAACGCCAGCTACAACAGCTGTTGCTGTCGCCCCTATGGCCCCAATGCCGGTCATGGATGAAAAGTCATTGGAAAACCACAACAGTGATGTGATGGACCTTACCTCTGATGGACCTCACTCGGAACTGAACTTTACAAATATGCAGTTCACGTTGGCCCCGACAAATAACGACTCACAGAATCAATCTACAAATCAGGAGCCTTCATTCGACTTGGCCACATTTGCTCCTCCTGAAGGTAACGACGACATCCTGGGTCTTGATGACCTTTTGCCAACCAACAACAATCCACAGCCGAATATATCTCAGCTACCTGCTGGCTCAACTGCGAGTGGGGTCAAACAGGAGCCTGCCATGAATACCGATAACCAAGGAGCGCCCCAGGAAGTGTCAAACGATAATTTCGATTCTGTCTTTGATGACGAGATATTCGGTAGCCTCGGCACAGGCGGTGGGTTAGCTGATGGAACGGGCGAGGCTACGTACGAAGATCTCATCAACGGCGACGATGATACGAACCTCGACTACATGGAGAACAGCGAATTTGACGACCAATACTTTTTTAACCCGATGTAGCATTCCGGTATATGTGGTGCCGAGGGGCATCTTAGATCTTTGATAGTGGGACAATACTTGGCCGGCTATCAAGCTGACCTGATGGCTTGGCTCGCGTCGACTACTTTGCGTTGACTTTATACTGTTGGCGATCAATATATATGAGGAGCGCTGTGTGTTGACGAAGTCGAGAGGACAACTGAACACCGAAATTGAAGGATGTCATCGGACCGTTAGCTGGTGAGGTCTGGCACGGCCCAGCTTGGCTCAGCGTTGGTTTCTCGACGGGCCGTGAAGACCAACACCAATGATCTTGCATGACATGTAACAGTGTCTTGGCGTTCTATATATTAATGTGGTTTGGAGTCCTTTGCATGGTTCAAAAAGAGGGCAGGGTGCTCAGGATGCGTGCGTTGAACTTTGGGATTTGCGGCGATGATGGATTGAAAGGTTTCTACAGGAATGGTGCTAGTTACCAAGGATATCAAGGGCTTTTATATGTACAGAAATTAAGCAGCTCTCGCTAAATAGACAAGTGCTGTGCAAAAGTTAAACTCTTCAAGAGTCTACTCCTTCTCTTTCTTTTACAAAGGTATCAAACGGCATATTCGCCACAAAAGATAATGAAAACAAAAGCCGTACGGCCCGCTGACCTACAACAAAGAAAATTATCACAAAGGAAAACGTTGCTCATCATGATTCGTCTGAGGTGTTATGACACCATCCAATCTCATGGCACAAAGGCCATGAGATCTGGTCTCGCGTCAAGCTCACGTAGATGTGGCAGCAGCGCGAGCTTCGAGTTCGCGGCGCTTAGCAAGGAGGCTTTTGAACGCGCCAATGCAACGGACAAGCGCATCTTCGTCGTGGGCGCAGAAGCGGTAGCTCTTCTCTTCTGTAATGACCTGAAGGCAATGCTTCTTGCTCTTACTGAGGGGGTCAAGGTCAACAACATTGACGACGGCGGACATTGGTAGAATCCACCTGGCTGTGTATTCAGACTCGTCCTTGTAGAGGATAAGGTTACGAGGTCGCAGAACAGCCCACATATCCTTCCACTGGCGCATACCGCGACGATGACGCAAGAGATAGAGCCGACCCTGCCAAATGACGCGGTCAGGATCCTGCTCAACATTGGACACGCTTGTCTGGCTTGCCGAACGGATGCCCTGGCCTGGTGCACGAGTGGCGCTGGGAGGAATATTGCCGGGCGGTTTGCCAGTCAGACTATCATAGGAGGAGTCTTGAGGACGGAATGCTTCGCTGTCGGAAAGATCGGAGTGAGATGCAAATTCGGCACCCGACATTCCCGAGGACTCTAGTATGGATGATCTTCTCCTCCCACCTCCTGAAGTGACGTATCTGGGGGCAGATGAAACCATAGGTTCTGGCGAGCTCGACAGAAAGCGGTCGTGCTCATTAGGCTGGTTGTTGTCGAGAGGGGATGGCTTGATGACATTCTTCGGTTGTTGTGCACCACGAGGACTAGCTAGAAACATTTCGTCCTCCTCCTCGTCAATACGCGCGTCCTTTCGTATCAGTTTCATCCATTCCCCGGCATCCTGGGCAGAATTCGCTTGGAAGTGGTAATTGCGAGACGGGGAAAAGAGGCCGAAAACATTCTCGCGCTTGTGCTTGGGGTCTTTAAGTTCAGCGACAGCCGTAAGCTCAGAAAGGTAAAGCTGATGGCGTAGTCGGTCTTCACTTTCATTCTTGTATAAGGAAAGGGTGTTAGGCCGCAGCACCAGGTAGACAGTCTTCCACTTCTACGTCGAAAGAGTCAGTATTGCATGGACAGTTTGGTAGCCACAGCACCATAGTCTCAAACATATTCGTAAAACCTAGCAGGACAAAACTGACCTTTGTCTTCTGTGTACGCTTCTGGACATAACCACTCTTCAAGACGCGGTCAAAATCGAAACATCCATCATTGTTTACCGGGGAAAACACAGCTTCAAGATTGGAGCTGCGAGGTCGAGCGGAAACGTCAAGTTTAGTGTCAAGTGATGATGTATGAACCGGAAGCGCAGCCCTCTCAACAAGTGTTCCAGCCATTGTAGACTAATCTTCTGCGTAATAATATCGAATTCAACGAGGACAAAGGAGCTGGAGCTGGAGACGAAGACGATAGTGATGTCACGAACATTGACGGTCCGTCACAGAAATAGGGTAGCGTTCGATTTGAAAGATTGCGCAGCAATTAATCGAGTGTAACATTCGGTTCGTAAAAGTGTCCCAGTGTAGAGAATATGATCGAAGAGGGGAAAAGAAGTCGAAGCCGTCGTTGTATAACGTGACGAGATTGATCGGCTTGTCGAACGCCGAGAGGTTGGGACTACAAGCAGGGGTTCAAACCCAGGTTATGCTGTAGAGAAATGGAAGCCCGATACCACAGAAGAAAGTCGTGAGAGTCGAGATGGTGAATTCGTGGGCGTGAAACGTGAGACCAATACGGAATATAGTTGGTGATACAAGTCTGGGACAGTCGGTGGCGGTATGTCTGGCAGTTGCTTTGTTGACAGTGGTGATGAAGTATTTGGTGCCGAGGGAAATGGGTGAGCTGATACGATACGCAAGAGCAGGTAGGGGTGGAAAAGAAAATTGAGAGGATGGAGGTGGACGATGGAAGAAGAAAGGACGACAGAGCAGAGTAGGTGCCAAGAAGGTAGGTAGCTACCTACCTAGTTATTATGATATGAAAGAAAAATGAGTCCGCTGGCGATGGTTGATCGAATGAGAAGGTTTGGATGACGATTGAATGGAATGGACAGGACAGGACAGAGTACAGTAGGTAGTGATGGATGAGAAGGGAAGGGATGGGATGGTAGGTACTATGGAAGGTATGGTGGATATTATTACAGGTTTTGTTGCTAATCTTGGAAGGGACAGGGAAAGGAGACCTGACCTGAGTGACGACGGCAGGTACCTGGACACAGTAAGTGCCTGCCTGAGCCCACTAGGTACCTCCTAGCCCGGTGAGTTTCGATCGGCAATGGGAACGGTGGTTGTCGCAGAATGGTGCCGCAAGAGGGGGGAAACAATGCAAAGGTACAGATACTGTACCTCAATTAAGCCAGAGCTAAGCAAAAAGCCAAGTCGCAGATCTCCAGGCCCGGTACTTTGTCGGTAAGAGCTGGCAGGGCCTACAGAGGTACAGCACCAAGAGTCACCAATACAGTACTAAGGTAGCATCCCGTCTAGATTATAGCGGCAGTTTCGGTTCATTATCCTGGATGGATGCTAAGCAGTACCTACCTACCTACATAAGTACCTCCATACTACCCAAGGTACCCAAGGTATCCAAGGTCTGTCAGGTCCATGTCATGCAAGGCATCCATGGATCCATTAAGTTACCGCCCGCAGGTGACTTATAGTGCCCTGAGTGCTATGGAGTAGGTAGCTACTGTAGGGGGGCTTGTTTCAGGCGTTTTAAGAAATAATAGCGTGCGGTTTATTCTGATCATAGATCCATGCCTGAACCAAACAGAGGTTATTCAGTTAGGTTTCCTTCTATGCTGATGCAATGCATTGCGCACCTACCTTAGTACCTACTGTAGGTACTAGTAGGTAGACCATCAACACCTTAGGTAGGTAGGTGGGTAGTAGGTAGTAGCTCAAGGGCATCGATTTTTGAAAACGGAAATCATCAAGTCGCCTAACCGTCAATCAATTCCTTCTCAACGCCCGGATTCGAACATTACATACATTAGTATATAGGTAGGTAACCAGAGGAATGAAATCATGAGGGGCTCGCAATTCTTCCTCACTCACGATTAAACTTCAGGAAGGTGGCGGATTTCTAAGATGGACGATGGCGGCCCAGACCCTGAATCAACCTAATCTAACTCTGCGCCCCCATCAAGAGACAGCAACCCAGATCATGTCGCCTTGCTTTATTGTATCACATCGCCTGACGTCTTACAGTACCCCCATCCATTACCGCCAGGCAGAAAAGTGTTCTAATGAAAGATGATGACAGTCCTGTACTGTACTGTACTACTGTACCTAGGCACTAAGCTACTGGTGGTGGTCATCTTGGTAACCAAGACAGGCTGTGCATGACAACCGTGTCAGCATGAAGAAGAGAAGCAATTAGGTAAAGGGTAAATCACCTGGACTAAGCACCTAGATAGGTACTTACTACACATACATGGATAGGGCTTCTTAGCCAAGAATGACCATCTAGATTAGTGACAGTCTGCTGCAAGTTGTATGGATGGCACGACATAGTAGAGGTACTTTCCATTCTGAGGCAGGGTATGCACTAACACATGTACCTTCTGATGCGTCGCTTAATCTGATACAGAGCGCTTCGGCAAGATGTCACGAGCTGTGGACGGCAAACCAAGATGTCTCAGGCTGTACGAATACCTAGTAGGTACAGTAACAGTGAAAGGTAAGGTGGGTACTTACCTAGATACCCAGGTAGGCAGGTAGGTAGGTAGTAGTCAGTCTAGCACTTCCATGTTCACGTTGAGTCATCGGCCAAGCAAAATCCCGAGACCAGTTGCATGGCCCTATTTGACAGCTGCTCTCTTCACGATATACTATAGACTATCTCATCCCCTTAGCAACTCATCATGACTTCCCACCAACAGCTCGATGATCCTACTGATACCACACAAGAGGTTCGATCCAGAGTGGTGCATGCTCTCAGCAAAACTCCTTTTGCCGTGTCGGATCTTCGGAGGCTGTCTGGAGGCACCGCCAATTTTATATATCATGCCACTCTCAAACAATCATCAACTAACGATAAGTATCGGGATGGTGTCGTAATTAAACATGGTGAGGGCTATGTTGCAACGCACCCATCATTCAAGATCTCAACCTCGAGATGTGTATGCATGCCAAAATACCCTCGTGGCATGATAGCCCTCTCTGTTTAAGCCTCACATCAGCACAGGTCATTGAGTATGAATCTCTAGTCCGGCTCGCTGGGCTCTCTCGGTCACAAGTCGAGTTCTATACCATATCGACTCCCAAGACATATTATTTCAACTACGACACTAACACCCAGATCCAAGAGTACCTGCCACACGCCATCTCTCTCAAGGAATACGCCCTCAAGCATTTTTCTCATCCTCATCCTACCACTTCAACATATAAGGCACCGTGTGATCGGCTCGGCCATGCTCTTGGAGCTTGGCTTCGTATGTTCCACGGCTGGAGCCAAGAACCTAAGCAAGCCGCACTGCGGGAGACGTTTGCGGGGAACAAGGACGGGCAGGGCCTTAAGAACATGGTCAACTACCAGCAGCTACTGCAGATGGTCGACCGGTACCCGATGATTCTTGGCGACGCAAGGGACACCCTGCAAGGTGTCAGTGACTTAGCGGCCGAGGAACTTGCAGATGAAACAGCTCTGTGCCCTATTCATGGTGATTTCTGGACTGGCAAGTGAGCTCTGACAACAACTGTTACTATTGGTCAGAGAGAGTCGGTCTAACAAAGGAACGTATCAATCAATCAGTGTCTTGATTCCAGACGTTTCTGCAACAGATAACGTTAACGACCATATTCCCATCCGCATCGTTGACTGGGAACTTTCTCAGCTTGGTGTTCGGCCTCTTGACCTCGGCCAATTCATCGCTGAGCTTTGGTCCCTAATGCTATACAGAAATATAGGTGCAGCCGAGTGGCTCGTCCAGGCTTTTGCTTCTGGTTATGGTTCACTGGATGATAGCTTTGCCTACCGCACCATTATTCACGTCGGTGTCCATCTTATTTGTTTTTCGCGTTATTGGTCATCAACGCCAGATTCGAGTCAAGACGAGCAGCAAAATACCATGATCAGTATAGGCAGGGACGTAATAGTCAAGGCTTGGGGTAGAGATAGAGATTATTTTCGAGAACATCTTCTGGGTTGTCTGTTTAGTGAGGCCGGACGCAGTGGAGGTGATGGCTCACTCTCACTGCCTTGACAAAACAAGTATGTATACTTGATAGATGAAGACTGCATTGCCACAACTGAAGCACGACAAGACCTAAATTCGCCATGAAGCTTGTATTTTACAGTACCTGCCTACCTATGTATTATATCGGCAATGTTTGGAATTATATATGCTGTGTGCTCGTTTTTTGCCAATCGTGGTTGTTTTGATATTCTTTGGTCGGGTGTATCTAGACCAAGCGGCAAAAATTTCAACTTTTCACAAAATCGACAGGAGGTAGGTAGTCCAAGACAGATTCTGGCTGCCCAATCCAATCCACCTACCTACCCGCCACTTTTGTTCCTTAAACAAATCAGCACCTAGGTATTTAAACGCAGACCATTTGAGGAGCAATCCTATATTGCACTGCACAACCAGCAAAGAGCAGCCTTCTTTGCTCAATACGCGAACCCCGCGCCTTGACAGTTACCCTGTACAAGCCACCCTGGATCCCGTCCGTCCCATCCTGAATCCCTTTTCAACTCCGCCTCCGACTCCGATGCTTGCATCGGACATGAACCGGCCTTGTAAGAGATGCAAGGCTGAAGATGCCGCCTTTCGTCTACGAACAGATCCGACATGTCGGTAAGCCACTGCTGCTTCTGCCTCATAATCTTATGATCTACTCATACTGACAAGTGACGCAGCGACTGTTATATTCAGTTTGTCGCACACAAACTGAATAGGCGTCTTGGTGCCCTGCATAAAGACACTCGCTCTTCAAAGGCGCTCACAACTCGAAGGTATATGGCTGGATTGTCTTTTGGAACTTCATCGAGTGTCCTTGCGCAGTTACTCAGCGAGCAGGCTCGTCATCATTCCGAAAATAAAGCATCTTCGCCATTCGAACCGGTCATTATCCACATCGATACAGATCTATCACAATCTGGAGATGAATCCCCTGCTCAAAAGCTGCTGAACGAATACCGTCATGCTTTTCCTCATGCAACATTTGACTGTGTGCCCCTCAAAGATGTCATGTCTGTTAAGAGCATTGACTGGTCAACTCTACCCCTGGATCCCGATACAACAGACGAAGATCCATCTGCCCGACTTCGGCAGCTTTTCGAGGCCTTACCTACACTTACATCACGTACCGACGTTCTCCGTCAACTCATCCGTCACCTGCTTCTGCAGAAAGCCCAAGACCACGCATGCTCAGCACTCCTCCTGGGCCATAGCACCACAGCACTCGCCGCTTTGACGCTGTCTGAGGTCGCTAACGGCCGGGGTTTCGCAGTTCCAACCCAAGTCGCTGATGGTATGACTACCGTGTGTACATATAAAGAAGTTGAAAGCGGCGTCATACAGGAGACCAGCCGACTCGAGTTCCCAATCTACTACCCTCTGCGAGAGATCTTCCGTAACGAGCTGAACCAATACATCGATATCGTGCCCTCGCTCAAGGAAATTGTCCCTGCCGGCTCGTCAGGCTCCAGATCTGGAAACAGTGTTGTTTCTCATAAGGACCTCAGTATCGAAGAGGTTATGACACGGTACTTTGATAGTGTCGAAGAGGGATATTCTGGTATCGTTGCCAACGTCGTACGCACGACTGGTAAGCTGGAGCGGGTTCCTGGCAACAACTTTTGCGGGAGTTGTGGTATGTCACTTGACGCCGAGGGCGACTCACGCTGGGCCGGTGAGATAGGCGACGATATTGGAAACGGGCCTGGCGCAGCCGGTGCAGGCCGACTATGTTATGGCTGTAAGCGGTCGATTCACGGGTAGAATATGAGTCTCCACACAGCTGCTCAAATGAACATATGCTAGTGTTCAATGTTCTGCATAACATGCTATCTATCATGACTGGAATTCCCCATGTACGCCACGCCGCCTTTTGGTTGCCGAAAACCCATGACCCGGGCGGTGTTATATGCCCTACTGTCCTGTCTAGGTAGCCATCCATATGTGTAGTTGAAATATGTTCTTTCTTTCATCAAATAAAAGACCCTCCGCTGCCCATAGATTTATGCACGCCACATGCTCCGCTGCCCATTTATGTGCATCCACTCACCTTCGCCCCCGTTCAATTTTACTTTCAAATTGCCATGTCCAGTCTGCCAGGGAGGATACGACCTTCGATCTTACGCACGAGCTTGTTAGTCTGCTCGGCTAAGCTGAGAGTAAGGATGGTGTGCGGTAGGATTCGGGCGAGATGGGGGAAAAATCCCTTATATAAAGCTAAAATACCCTCGGAACGAATGGTTTTTGCGAGACAGTCGGCAGCACTGGTGTAGAGGTTACCGTTTTGGTTGTACATACGGGACATGACCGTATCTGTCATAGGCAAATCAGTAATTGGACTCAGTAATAGTTGAGAGGTGAATCTTACCAGGAGGATGCATCACACAACAGACGACAAATCCACTTATAGCGCTGGAAGCCAGATGCAGACCGGGGCCCTCCTCCATACCGAGATGGCGAACTAGACGACGCTTCGCGAAGAAGTATGTGGGAAGTTGAACTGAGCTACCGAAGGCAGTTCGGATCATAGCAGCTTGTACACCACGGTAGAGACCACCAATGCCTTCAGCCCCATAGATAGACTTAAAACCATGCCATGCGCCTGTGTAATGGTGCTGAGTACCGACCGGCCGAAATGTCGAGAAGCTTTGAAGGCGTGTCTTCACGAGGAAGAATGGGCTGCCAGCCGCGGCGCCGATAACTCCCGAAGCCGCACCGCAGAACATGTTAATGCCCAGATTTTGGGCGTTCCCGTCCTTGAAAAAGAACTTCGCAAGCGCATTGCGCATGGGGTCATAGAAGCCCAAACGACAGCCGTTAAGGAGAATCTGGTAAATATAGGCGGCACCGATACCGCGGTAGATATTGCGAACTCCCTCGTTGCGCACAATGACGCTCACGCCGTGGATCGGTCCTCTGTAGTGGTGAGGCTGGTGGCCCTTATTCTGAAGCTCGCCTTGCAACTGCATGCTGAGAGAAGGAAACGTGTTAAACACCAGCTTGTATTGAGTTACGAGGCGCTGAAAAGCTCAACCTACCGGATTTTGACGGTTTCAAAAGGATGTGTCGCGGTAACGGCGCCGCAAGCCGCGATGCCGCCGGCGATGAAGGCGCTATCGTCACAGAGTCAGCACAAGAAGACGGCCGGGAACACAATTCTAGGTATGCTGGGAATACAAAGGACAAGGATGAGAGGCTGAGAAAGCTTACCCAACGGTGGTCGACATGGCCCCAAGCTCTCGTTAGTTGCAGATTGATGGTTGAATACAAACAGAGAAAGCCGGAACGCGACAAGATCTCTATAGGGTTGTATAGCTCGGGCGACAGGGTTTCTATAAAGAATGGATCGCCCGGAGAAGATAAAAAAGTTGTTGAGAACAAGATTTGGAAGCGTGGAAAAGAAGGGCTTCTCATCCGTCAACAGCGGCTTCGGACCCTACCTATGGCGGCGCGACAAATTGTCAACGTCCAGTACAAGTGAGGTACCACTTCCGGGGCGACGGCGCCAAAAAGGTACCGGTTTTTCTACGTAATGAAATGGATAGAAGGACGGAACCATTGTATGAGTCAAGGTAGAGGAAACATGTATATATATGGAAGCTTAGTAGGTTAGTAATTACTGTAGACCATTGGTAGGCATGCTGCATGACTTAACACAACACCAATATCTGACTCGGGAGGATCGTCTACCAGGCTGCTAATCAACTCCAATACCCTCGGTCAGCAGCTAACAAGATGCCCGACATGGAAGCTGGCATGATCTATGCATGGTATTTTGAAAGACAGAAGCATACCTAACTACCTACTAACCTAGGTACTGTAGGTATGTGTGGGTGTCTACGGCCCTGCACTACCCGTGCGGACGGGTACAGTACGTCAGTACTAGGCAGATCGTTGTCGCTGCGCTGCATCTATTATTTCAATATCCAACCTTGAACCTGCTAACGTTACCTAGGTATGGATGGATCCATAAATGAATGCCGCCCGAAGTCGGCGGTCATTTTTTGGCGGGGAGGGTTGCGGGTCTTTGCATCAGTCAGTACATACCTACCTACCTACCTTATGTAGAACCGCTGGCCTGCTAGCCCGTTGACGATGTAGGCCACCTAAGCAAGCGATGTGATTTGCTAAAAGCATATTACGCTATTCGTTCTCTGACCTTAATACCTACTAGAGGTAGATAGCCTACCTACCTAGGTACGGGTAGGCACTTGCTATTCTTCTTTCTTTCACGGAGCAGTCTTCGGCTTGCTACGGCCCGGGCGTTTGTATGCCGCTGCCGAATCCAATTATACCGACGGCTCAAGGATTAATACTCAGTCAAATAGTAATAGTACACCTGAGGTAATAGAGGATTATGTCAGAGCAATGCTGAACATAAGATATTACCCAAGATACGAGAAATTAAAAAGGATGACTGAACTGTACCTTCCATACTAATACTATCTACAGGTAGTTACCACCTGGGTTAGTAGGTATAGGACCTTAGGTACTAAGGTAGGTTGTCAGGCAGTCAGTCACCTTAAGGCTCCAGATCACGCTGCACCCCGCAAAAAGTGCACCCCTCCAGCTACCACGACAGTACCAGATACCTAAATTAGTACTAAGAGCTCCATGGCAAAAGATCTACGTGCCGATTTTCTTTAGTGTTCCAGGTTGTCGCAAAACATCAAAACTTACAAGTCGAATCGTCGCGGTCAACAACACCTTCACCCATAACCACTTGGCCACCCACCTTCTCACATACCTCGAGGCCATACAGCAGTTAAACCACCTGACTCTTCACCACTTCCAGCTTCTTGCGATCCAGGCAATTGGCGATCGCCAACCTGTGGAAGGCGCTGCCTCGGAGCTCCTATCATACACAACCTCCCTGGCATCACTCTTCAGACAGCCACTTCACATCTCTGCTTATAATGTCTTCGACGCCCATGGATATCGATCGCTCTAATACGCCAAATGGTGCCTCACTTAACATTCACCGCACCATTGGCACTACTGCTTCCGTCTCAAATCTGTCCGATGTCATAGGCAATTTTCGGCCAACCAAGGTAAACCCACAGAACCTCAGATACGATAACTATGGCAAGTGATCATGTAAACTGACTTATTGCCCGATAATGTAGCTGTTCCGCCGCGATGACGTTAAAGACAACCGCCCGCAGCCTCATGTGCTGTCCTTAGACTACGACGACGAAGGCGAGTATGTTATGGCCTCAGCCAGTGACGAAACGATACAGATCTACCATGTCAAAGAAGGCCGCCACGATAAGAGCTTGGTCAGTAAAAAATACGGTGTCAAGCTTGCCAAGTTTACCCATACAAATTCGAGTATCATCTACGCCAGTACAAAACAAAACGGTAGGACACATGTTGCCAAAGAGCAATAAGTAGAAAATGTGCTAACCATCACACCTTAGACGCTATCCGTTATCTCGCTACACATGACAACTCCTTCATCCGGTACTTTGATGGTCATGAGGGGCCTGTAACATCACTGGCTGTCCATCCTGGGAGCGACAATTTTATCTCGTGCTCCCAAGACAACACTGTGCTTCTTTGGGACACACAGACCAAAAACTACCAAGGCAAACTTTTCCTTCGATCACCCTATCTCGCTGCGTACGATCCTTCAGGGACCGTGTTTGCAGTGGCCTGTATCAGTAGTGGCACTGTCCTACTCTATGATGCACGAAACTACGACAAGGCTCCTTTTGCGACGGTTGATATTGTGGACCAGTGTAGGAAGGTAGACTCACAATGCTTGAACAAGGCGTGGACAAAACTCGAGTTCTCCAATGACGGCAAATCATTACTAGTTGGGACTCGTGGTAATGGCCATTTCCTCCTTGATGCCTTTGAGGGTACGCTGAAGGCATATCTCCGCAAACCAAACGGCGGGACCCGGCGATTGGCAGTCGGAGAGACGGCACAGGCCAGTGGTGCATCATCAGACGCATCCAATGTTGAGAGCAGCGGCGAGTGCTGTTTTGCTCCCGACGGTCGTTATGTTCTTAGCGGATCCAAGAAGGATGTCTTGGTCTGGGATACCATGGCCGCTCCTGACGATAACAAAGTGCTGGAACCAAGCTGGACGCTGCCTGATAAGAGAGAGGCTGCTGTCCTAGCTTTCAACCCACGGTACAATTTCTTCACCACGGCTGACCAGGAGCTCTTATTTTGGCTACCCGATCCTCATGCGTAGGTAAAGTTGCATAATCCATCGTTGACGTAGAAGCGTTGAGAGAAAATGTTGGGAGACAGAAGACGAGCAATGAAACAAAGCATTCTTGGATTGCATGAGTAAACGATGGACCCTGGCCTTATGCTGTTGTATGACTCAAGTCATGGGTAGGTAGACGCTGAGATGCAAATTTTGACCAGCGAATCCGTATTATCAGCAACATGAATACAGTGTAGGCACCCAGGTAGACATGTACCTAGGTCAATACATTTCATTAGTAGTAGGTACGAACATGATTGAACCATCTAGATATGGAATTCTAGGCATACATTGCCTGGCGCTTTGGCCTCAAAATGCGTCTGTGGGTACAAATAGCTGTAGGCAACCGTGTGCCAGGTACTAAGGTACTAAGGTTAGTAGGTACCTACCTAGGTAGGTGTAGGCAGACATGGACGTTGGATGGATGGATGGATGCAAGCATTGGCCGCCCAATGCGATGGAGCCTTCCTAAGTACCTACCTCTATGGAGATCAGTCATGGAACATAAATACCTACCTGCTAAGTTGGTAAGTGCTTCCCATGGATGGAGACATTGAGAACATCAGCGCTGTACAATCAACCTCTCCCCTCTACACATTCGCATCCAATTTCATTCATCATACCTACTTATCAACTGCCAAAATGAGCGCCACATATGACCACGGCAAAGCATCTTGGCATTTCCAAGGTCAGTCATTCAATTCGTCTGACTAGTCATCCATTGTTCCGTACCAACCTAGTACCTATGCTAATGAGGATATAGAGCTACCTACCGAGGTCAAGAATCTTATAATGGAAGAGGTCTCATTGCTCCCGGAACCTTACAAGAATCTCCTTAATTTGGCGCAGACATGCAAACAACTTTGTAGCCACGCGCTTTCTCAGCTCTACCTCAATGATGTTAGAGACTCACTGAGACTCGGGTTTGACTTGAATATGCCTTTGGGCCTTCAATGGGCCTGCTGGTTTGGGGTGCTGGAAGGAGTAAAAATGTCGTTGATAGGTTTGCAGAGGGCTGGCGTGAACGTCAAGCGGAAACTTAACCAACCTTTTCAGAATGATGACCTTTACAGCTTACGCTACAAAACGGTGAGGAAGAAAGGTCTTTCGGGTCCGGCTTATGGATATTTGCATTGGGGGAGTAGAAGCGGCCTCTTACACTTGGCATGTTTGCGTGGTAATACAGCTATCGCCGAGTATCTCGTAGAAAAAGGGGTTCATCCGGATGCTCCAGATGGAAAGAGTCTTTCACCTTTGGCTTATTCATTGAATGAAGACGTGGTAAGTTGCCCAACAAGTTGAAACCGCTATACGCCAAAGTGCTAACATGCCGGGCAACCAAGGTCAAGTTTCTTATCGAAAAGGGAGCAAACATAGATGTGACTCATGGTACAGATGAGACGGCATTGTGTCACCTCATATCCTGGGGCCCAAGGAACCAAGGTGACTGGCAAAGGGAGTTCAATGTAACTCGAGGTAACGGTGCTCTCAACCCACTGGACACTCGTCAAGACCAGCTCGGTGCAATCCGGTATCTCATCCTGAATACCCATGCGGACATTTATGCAAATAGAATCACCAGAGTCAACCCCCTACTCGTGGCCATACAAACACGGTACACTGAAGTCGTACAACTTCTTCTGGACGCCGGTGCTTCACCAAACCCAATCAGCACCGTGACAAACGAGAAGAGGCTCTTACTTGCGGATGCTTTAAGATTAAGTCAGAACCGCCATGTTGTTAACAAGCTTCTAGCATTCAAAGCCGAAGCTGATGTCGAACAAATATCTGACCAAAACCTTACCAAAAAAGACGGCGATCAACTCCCGATCATGAATCTTACAACATACGACAGTAACCCCCGATATGCCAAAGAAGAGGTTGATATGGCAGAAATAATCTGCAAGGAGATCAAGTATTTCGATAGGATTGTCGACGGGCATCCACCTTTGTGGCATTATGTCAGGAAAGGACGATCAGATATTGGTCAAGTCTTGATAAGAAACGGAGCAAGTCCCCAACTGGCTGGTGTCAAGGTTTCAGAGGACATTCTAGAGCTCGTAGCAGACTGAAAGAGATTGAATGAATTGTGCCTTGGCTACTCACGTGTACTACCTACCTACTGAAGTGAAGTCATATTAAAGTCGGCAGATACAGCTTAACCTGTATTTTTTTTTTGGTGTCGTGGCGCCGATAAGCATCCCCTCACTG
>JAALXH010000505.1:0-10405 GCA_012977735.1 Fusarium tanahbumbuense | reverse complement strand
ATTTAATATATATATATTCTTAGCTTATAGAGCTCTCTAAGCAATGGCTTACCAGGTGTACTAATCTTAGGTAACATTAGCCCATGGGATAAGGCGTCTATTTATGTTGCATAGAGCTGCCCAAGAACCCGGACAGTTTAGCCCTTAGGATTTCTTCATAAGGGGCGACCGGCGTATGTAAGTTAAAAAAAAAGAAGGGAAAACTCAATGTCTGCTTCTTTGGGAAATAAAGTCGTTGGTTTGATGTGTGTGTTTTGATGGCTGCGCTAGTCGGAGCTCCGCCGGCGGTCTAGTATTCGCTGGTTGCAGGTGCAGCGCATTGTCTCACCAGAACAAGGGTCCATTACAATGGAAGACAGCATAATATGGACGGGTCGGACTACCCGCGTATTCGCAAAACCAACCGTTAACACCCTTTGATCGGCCAACAGCCCTCAAAGGTAAAAACAGGTCTGGAACAAAGACGAATTCTGTATCTTTCGCCATGAAACAGTGAAAGAACAAAGATGTATCCGTGAATTCAAGCTACCTAAGCAAAAGCCTGCGTAATCTTTGTACAACACACTCATATACCGTATATCATACCCAATCATCATTTTAAACAAACGCCGCTTGACCAGACCGATACCGGAATAATTAATCTCCAACGTCAAGCCCATGTTACTCCTCCGCTACTTTCTAAAATAAACACAAGGTATGGGAATAGGGGGCGTAGAGTTGGGATATATTCCGTCGCCGAGACCCTCGATATAGCGCTGCGCCTCGGTCGCGATGTATTCCTGGATCAACGAGCAGTCGCAGTCTGTGTGCTGCAGAAGCCACATCTTCAGCTCGTAGACTTGGAGGGTAAGGTCGGATACGCGGTTCGATAGATCGCGGTTGGCGCGCTCCATGTCTTCCTCGTCGGCGCGGAGTTTGATCATATCTTCGCGCTTCTTGACGCGGAATTTGTTGGAGGCGATTCTGTTTCGATCTTGGATCTTTTGGTTGTGCGTGCCGTATACTTTTTCGGGGTCCAACTCTGCGTCTTCGTCTTCCTGCTCATACTCTTCTTGTTCAGGTTGCTTTTGTTTGGCGGATGCCTTGAACTTGCTGCCTCGCTTAGGCTTTTCTGTAGTTGCGACAGATTCCGTTTTGGAGGTCTTCTTTGTCGAAGCGCGTCTTGTGGATTTTGTAGCTGGGGCTTTCGGGTTGGACTTTGTCACTGCTGCAGTGCTTCGTTTGCGCTTTCGCTGGTCTGGTTGTGTTGAACAAACTCCGCGACGACTTTCATTATCGTGGCCTGATGAATTGTCGAGACTTGTGGCTTCGGTCGAGGGTGAGAGGACGGGGTAGCTGTGTATTGAGGTAGAAGAGGGATCCCATTGTGTCGATGTGTCTTGATCCAGGATATAATTGTTGTTGAGTAGGAACTGTTGGTCTCGGTCTTGACCATAGACGTTTGGGCCAGCTACGTTGGCAGATTCGGCAAAGGCAGCATCGTTAGCTGACCACAATGGACCCCATTTAATTTCTGGTAGCATACCAAATAAATTCATGGTCAGGGTACCACAGGCCACAGCGTTCATATCAGGCGCCAACGCGTAGCTGTCAAAGGCCTGCGCCTCGTTGCTGTGCTGCTGTTGATGTTGATCGTCATAGCGAGTGTGGACAGTGCCCATCTTAGTGTTGTTGCAGTTACTTTAGTTTCTTGTATGCCAGGATGGTGCTTGGTTAGGAAATACTGTAAGAGTCTCGACCGTTGAAATTGAGGCAGTAAAGTGGATATGATAAGAAGAGGGAGAAGCTTGGACGGCAAAAGTGTATTGAGTCATTCATTGAGGAGCACGGTGATAATAAATAGAAGAGGGAAGGAAAGGGAAGAAGGGTTGGATAGGTACGTAAGAACCACCGGTTCAGCCAAAGCAAACCATGCATGCATACCAAAAGTGGCGAGTACGTACAGTACAGTACTGAACGGATTGCATTTAGTGAAAGGCGTTGGTCAGCAAGGGAAGGCAGGGAAAGACATTGATGGCCTCAGGAGGGGTCAAGCCATGCGGAAGAGGAAAGCAAATGGTACATGCAGTAAGTACGGATGTTGGATCCAAATACGGGGGGATGGCTGCAACAGAGTAAATATTCAGGTGGACTACCGGTTCTGCACTACAACAAGCCCGAGATTAGACAAGTTTGTACCGGTAGCGCATGCGGAGAGATAACCACTGTACCATACAGTAGCTTGACTGAACTGCATTGTTTCCGAGTAAAAGATGGAATAAGATACACAATAATGAGCCCAACAGTCAATCCGATTAACCTCGTCTGTGGATCAATCAATGTGATGTGTCTGTATCGCGTCGTACAGTACAGAGAGACAACCCTGAAGACAAGAAGAGAAAAAGGAATTCTCCAAGACAGGGGCTGAACTTGTTCAACGGACCAGCTAAGCTATGATTGGTCACGGGAGGATGCTCCGTGAGATCTCATTGGTGGAGAGCTGTCCGGAAATAGTGATTGGACGGATAGCTGGGTCGGGGAGATTGTCATACAGTACGATATTAATCATGACCTTACCTATACCACGTAGGGATACAACAAACGGCACAGAAAGAGGTGCTTGAGACATACAGCAAGCTGAATGAACAAAGGAAAAGGAAAGATAAAGAGGAAAGAAGGATGTAAATTTATAGCTTTGCACACCTATAATAGGTAGCGTAGGGTAGGTAGTATTGAAAGCTTGCTCACTGCCTTGAGAGTTAACCACTCCGTGCGAGATAACGGAATGGCATCCTTGGCATTCAATTTCCACGAGAGGAGAAAAACCTGGCTTGACACAAATAGACTTCTTCGCTGTCTTGGCCCGTCGTGATTCTATTGGTCGGCTGGTCATCTGCACCAATCAGATCTTGGGGGAACTCACCCCGACTGTTTAAGTACAAGCAAGGGTGTGATCTTACACTGGAACCCTGGCAACATGGAGCCAACCCAACGACAAGACAACCATCATACAGTTAGATCTACAGTCACTGTATCCGTACATTCTAAGAAATCCACTGAAAAGCATGCAAGGTGTTGTAATATGACATGACCTGTTCCGTTCTTTGTGGGAGTGACTTGCATCTTGATTTTCAGTATTGTATTCTACTGTATAGTGGTACTCGGTTGTCTGGAATAATATCTACTGAGCTGTTAAAGTAGCACAGATATCCTGTTTACTCGTTGCATATTCCTACAGGACCATGACGAGAAATTTGCGTCGATGCTTCGTGACCGTAAGCCACCGCCGCATGCATGCAGGTCTTATGTTATTGTCTCCTACTTGGCTGTTGTAAAACAATCTCCTCCTCGTCATGATCAACTGAGACCGTGTGAAAAGGAAAGTATCAAGGCCAAGGACCAGACTCTTCATACCTTCGGGCTTCTTTTTCTTTTTCTTTGGTCAACATACGACTGTCATGAATGACAGCAAAGACGGGGACCAGGCCTTTGCGCCATCGAGAAACCGGATATTGCATCTTACCTAGCCCTGTTCTTGTTCTCCCTGTCTCCAAAATCGCTCCAGGATGGGGCTCACAGTCTGTATCTCCACCCCTTGGGCGTGATAAGCGATGCAGCACCCTAGCTTCCAGAAGTAAGTTGACCATAGACATCCAACGTTGCAGGTCCGGTGTGAGAATCTAGTCTACTGGAGAGATACCTCAAACACAGTACCGGACGATCTTGTACTAAAACCGCCTTGACTAGAGCAGTGTGGCTTGCCATTCCGCGATGAATAAAACATCGATGAGATGCGATGGATAACATACTCCGGACGCAAAGATTGTACGCGCCGGATATTGAAATAATAAACCCGAGATCTTGGAGGGTCTGTAATGTGTTCAGATCGAGCTTTAATATGTGAAATCAGTTGGTGCAATGACAGGCTTCGGAGGTGGCCTCCGAAAAGGAAGATCACAGTCTGCAACAAAGAGCTTGTCACAGCTCGTCCTGATAATTGGCACCTAACTCTTCCATCCCTCGATATCCTGCTAAAAGATATTGATAAACATATTCTCTTAATGCTATAATCTAGACTAGTTGTTTCTGGCTTTATTGATGATTGTTGCTGTCATTGAAGCTAGCTTGCTCCGGGGTGCCAGGGAGGAAGCGGAGCTTGAGCTGCCCAACCCAACTGACACTGTCTGCTGAACCAACCGGTTGATCCATATTACTCTGGGGACCGCCGTCTTTCGTTCCTTTGCCAGATTTCTCAACTTTCAATCTTGGACGTAGCGCTTTTTCTGTCATGATTTTTATTTTGGTGTTTTCCTGTAGGCTCCAAAAACACACCTCGACTCGTTCACGACGATTCACTGCAGCCATGCCTCTCACCCACAAAACCTCGCCTCTTGAGGGTTCCTTCGAACAATCCCCCTTTCTCCCAACAATGATCTCAAAATGAACGATCTTTTTGCTGGGGGCCCGATCGTCTGGAGGCAGCCTTCCTCCTCAGCCTCCCTTAACCATCAAGCTCTTCTTCCCCCGAGACCTTCGCACCTCCATCGACAATTCCCTCTTCTGTCAAGGAAGAATACTCTGAGTCAGAACTAAACGCCAGCGACACAGTCCCTCGTTCGACCGCCGTCTCACGCCAGCGTCTCTTCGCTGCACTCGAAGCAGGCGATTACTTTCTCCGACCACCACGTCCCATAACCTCAGCCGATGATCTCAACGGACTCGAACTAAAGCGATGTTTTGAGATCCTTCACGCATGCAATATCGCGACGGAAATGGATGCGACCCTCGTTTCAACCGGGAGGACCATGGAAGACTTTTTGGTGGCTGTATTTGAGGAGGATTCGCTCGAGAAGCCGCGATTGCAGTTTGTTGCGAGGGAATTCCTGCAAGTCGGGAATGTTTGCGGTAAGAATTTTCTCTATTGGGTTGAGATAAAGCTGACTTCTTTAGGTGAACCAAGCAATCATCAAACAGTCAGCGCCTGCGAAGATTCACTATCCTGCCAAACACCCGTCTACGGCATCGCGACATACCGCAGTTATCCAGCGCAACTCAGTATCAGCTTCTCAACACATGGGCCACCTCGACGATCAAGCGAACCACTACAAGGCCTGTTCTGCCCCATGGAACGAACCGACGTACGCTTCCAGGATGAACAGAACTGGATCTGAGCTGCGACAGAACATGAAGAAGGCATGCCTCAAGAAGGTGCACATGCATAACAAGCGTCTTGCGGTGTGGTACGTAAGAATCTTGGCGAGAGGTTGGGCGAAAGGGAGTATCTGGATGGGCAAGGACGTCAAGGTCCTTTCTTTTGTTTCGCGAGGAGCTGTTGATGCTTCCTTTGCTATGATGGGGGACGTTTATGGACACGAATGAGATACCAAGCTAGGTCAGCTAACGGTAAAACAAATTGACTTCTTTTCCCTACTTCCTGTAGTCTAGTCTACCTCCTGCAAATGCTTCTTAATCGACCTCAAACCACTGTGCTCATGATCATGATCATGCCCTTCGTGCTCATCATCTCCGGACCAATCCGGAAACCCATCGTCGAACAAGTCCTCAAGCTTCTCCCTCTTCTCCTCATCACTCGAGTTTTCCCTCATAACACCTTCCCAGTCCGCAAACTCCTTATCAGTGAGCAAACACTCGTCCAGAACCTTCTCCAGCGCCTCCCGATCCAGATTCTCTCCGATAAATACAAGTTCCTGTCTTCTGTCGCCCCATTCACCACCTTTCTGGATATCGTGTTGTACGAGACCATCGACCTCTGCGTCACCAGTAGTGTAGTCTTCAGGCGGGAGGGTGCAGAACCAAGGTCGACCGCCGGTCATGGTGAGCATTGCGCCTGCTTGAGACCAGTCTCCTGCGCGGTGGGGACGTGTAGCCAGGAGGAATTCACCTTTGGAGCGGAAGAGGCGGGAGAAGATGGGGTGTTGTCGCTTGGTCACGAGGATGGTTTCGTTGGAAGGTGGGCAGAGATCTTCAGCTTCATCCATCTCTGTGGAGTTGAGCTTTTGTTTCTTGGATGAGGGCTCCGGAGATGGGGCGGAGGAGATGGTTGAGTGGGAGCTTCGGGGTGATGAAGGGGCGGACCGTTTGCCGCGCGAGGAAGCAGAGTCTGATCCGTCTTGCTCCCGCGTTGATGTGAGTTGAGATGGCTCCTCAGCATCCGCGTAGTCGACCATCTCAAGATCCTCGTCTTCATCATCTTCTTCGTCCTCCTCACCCTCGTCGTCTGGATGTTCAAGCTGAAGAATAAACTTGTCGTACAGCAACGCCCAGAGTCGACGGGGATGGAACGGTCTGTGACGGCTGTAAATACAGCTGCGCACTGAGTACTCTTCCGTCTCAGGTTTGGGTGTAATGACATTACGGCCGTTGACCTGTGACTATCAGCATACTGACGATATACACAGTGGAAGGCATTTAGCTTACCTCGCGAACAGTCATGGCATGAAGGTCTTGAAGCCAACCATAACCGGACTGGGCAACCTGGAGGTTGAACATGCCCGTGTTGACAATCTGCCTAACATCAACCTTGCCATAGCTTGACTCAATAACCTTGGCTCTATGGTTGAGCCTCTTGATCAAGTCCAGTAAGCGAGGCTTTGTTGAAGCATCGACCTACAATCTTGTTAGTCACCGACGGCAGAAGGAGAGCGAGAACCTACCATGTCGAGCTTGTTGAGGATGATGACATCCGCAAACTCGATCTGATCAACCATCAGATCTGAAACTGTTCGTTCGTCTTCAGGTGTAACATCATCGCGTCTGGAAGACAAGAGATCATCCGTGTCAAAGTCATGTAGCATGGTGAATGCATCAATGACAGTAACGGTAGTATCCAATCTTGCAAACTTCTCAAGACCACCAGCATCCTTCCTGTAGTTATGTCAGCCATCATTCTCGCAGACCTAAAAGGAAAGACTTACAGCTGCTTCAGCACTGCAACCATGTCCTCATCCAACCCAGCTCCTTCCATTGAATCCATCTGCTCCGCCAATCTCGCATCGAAAGTTTCAGCAACCTGTTCCGGCTCACTGATCCCGCTACTCTCAATAATTATGTAGTCGAATTCCTGAAGTTGGGCAAGGCGGACCAGTTCTTCAAGGAGATCGCCGCGGAGGGTACAGCAGATGCAGCCATTCTGGAGGGCGATGACCTTTTCTTGAGTCTTGGTTAGGCGGTGGGTTTGTTTGATGAGAGAGGCATCGACGTTGATACTAAGAGCGTTGGTATGTTAGTGACGAGTGAGAGGAAGAAGGGAGGGAAGCTTACGCTCCGATATCATTAACGACTACTGCTATGCGAAGACCGTGTTCGCTGCGGAGGATATGTTGAAGAAGAGTGGTTTTACCAGCGCCCTGACACTGTTAAGCTTGGATCGTATCGGAAATCTCTTGTAACTTACCAAGAACCCAGACAGAAGTGTCACGGGCAAAGCCTTTGGAGGAACAGAGTGCTTCTTAGCACCCTTATTCTTGCTTCCCTTCTTGACTTTGTTCTTAGCCATTCTGGTCACTGAGGGGAAGGTTCGATGGAAAGAAAGAAGGAATATTTAAAGAGAATGACCGATCCGAAGAGTCAGAAGTCAGTTTTGCTTATCTCGAAGCTCATATTTCTACCCATTCTCGACTTACACGATATCGTCTGTGCCCATCAAGGTGAGGCCATCAGGGTCGATGGTGTAAGTACCTTGATGACAATTTCGACAAGGCAATTGGCTACGGTTGGCGAAAGCCGAGAATGGGGACCTGGTCTAATACTTAAATGGTCTAGAAGAAGCTGGGGATGCGGAGCTGCCACAAGGGTTGACGATAGCCATAGCCTGAAGGCCAACCAGGTTGGGTGCGATTCTAAGCACCATGCTTTTCCTCAGTAAGGATAATAATCAGAAGCCTGCTAATCATTCCTATCAATTCTGTCTTCAAAAAGTCTATAGGTGATGGCACAGTGGCTGGTTAAGAACATAAGCCAAGAGACCCGGCAGTCCAAAGAACCGTGTGTTCAGCAACAGGGTTAGACCAGGTGCATTATCAATTCTCTCAAAGTAATTGGCCCATCCAAGTAACCGCGAGTATACATCGTCGCTAGAGGCAGTTCGGTTCGATACGACTTCTGCAACAGCACCCTGTTGACCTGCTGAGAACCTTGATGTCTTGCATCACAACTTTTTCAAATGATGCAATCCAATCTCTTACGTCCATCTCACTGTGAAATTTGCAGATCATTGGGACCTTCTGTTATCCTTGCGGCATTTTGCGAGGACATAAGGGTATGGGTAATACTGGAAGGCAAAACTGGCCTTTGTGATGAACTTGGCTTTGACAACATCAATACTCGATGTAATGGCTACGAAGTCAATTAAACTCCACAATCATCTCTTGTCAAAAGATTAGCATTAAAAGAAATATATTAAGAAGTCAATGCCTAGTTAGACAACGGATTCTTCGAGGTCTGGCCAAGAAGCTCACAAAGCCCCCCAATATCACTCTGCTCCTCCAGCGAAAGCACTATGTCCTCAATCATGCTTACTACTTTTTCGTCAACAATATCCTTTGTCAATTCCCTCCACTTGGTCAAAATATCCTCATTAGACAGTGGTGGATCAACCCCAAAAGCATTGGGGACAGCGTGATGAAGGATTGTCCCATCGTGGAACTCGATCCTCACTTCTTGGGCGCCGATTGAGTCGCCATCGGTGACGTCCAACTTACACTCTGTCAAGTCCACGAGTCTCCAGACTTGGTCGTTCTTGAGCATCTCAGGTGTAAATTGAGGCATGAGAACTTGCCCATGGACAATCTGTGTCGCAGTTGTAAATGAGTTACTCATTTGCGCTCCAGTCGCTGTGAGTGGTCTCTCAGCTTTCCAGCCCCCATGATGAAAAGCGGCTTCACCAAGTAAAATCTCAATCCTTTTGATCTCTTCAAACTTCTTCATTCGTTCATGATCTTGAGCTTGTAAATGACGGACACAGTCGATGCTGGGATGTGTACCAGCCATAGCAGCATACGGCTTGACCCGAATCCCTTCCGTCTGCCACTTTCTTCCCAGCTCACTCGTCAACTCTTCAACTCGATATTGTGGGTTCTTTCCATTTCCAGAACTGAATTGCTTCAGAAATCCACCATACTAACGCTCGAAAACCTGCTTGATGCCTACATAGCCCCCTTGTGCGAGGATAGTAGCCGTGAGGCCATTTCGAGCTGCCATTCCGTGGTGCATACGCTTAATGTCGCTTTTGAACTGGGCGGACATGAGACCACAGGCTTGAGTGCATGCTATTCCAAATGCATCTTCGATTTTATCCGTGTCCAGTCCGTAGAGCTTACTAACACTGGCGGCAGCGGCAGCCGGGCCAAAGACTGCACCCGAATGCCAACCTGAGGTAAGGACGTGTGTTCCCCAGAGGGATCGTCCTACACGTGGTCCGATCTCGTAACCCGCGATGGTAGCGAGCAGGAAATCTTTTCCAGACAGAGTGGATTGAGAGGCTTGCTGAGCAGCAGCAAGCAAGGCTGGAAGAATGATACTGTTTGAATGAAGAGGAGCTTCGCTGTGCCAATCGTCCAGCTCAAAGCCTTGGATGAAGGTACCATTCAGAAGCGCTGCGGTAAGAGCAGTGACTTTGCGTCCTCCCCAGCCGACGAGCGAGGCGTCGCCCTGGGTTGGCTCGAGGTTGAGAAGTGCTTGTGCTGCCTTCTCAGACCAAGGGAGATGGGATCCGACAAAAACGCAGGCAAGGTCATCGAGAATGAGATACTTTGCTCGGGTGCACACTTTCTCCGGTACATCTTCCAGTTTCAGGTCAGATACCCATTGCGATAACTGCACCGTAGGACTGACTTTCGATTCACTCATGTCGGAAAATGTTTTGAATAGACGAAGAAAGACTGATCACAAGGCATTGGGTTGGATTATCGGATTCTCTTATACACAACTCCTTTATCTTGCAATGCCGAATTCGGCCCTAAAGTCCTCTTTGTGTTGCCCGGACCTCCCGGTAGGCGACCACAAACCTCAATCGGATTGCCGAAGCACTATGTATTAAAGTTACACTATGGGTTTTGTGGCAGAGAGCGGCAAAGGCTGTGCATCTTGCGACGTCATTGTGTCAGCAAGATCTGCAGCTATTTTGCTAGCATCGTGTAGTAGTACTAAAAGAGAACGCCACAACGAGGTCTAAGAGTAGCTCCAGATTGGGCCAATCCGTCAGAGCAATCAACCCGCAAGACTTATGTGTGCGTTTCAATTCAGCAAGGCCTTTCCTCAACAAAGATCAGAATTACTTTGCTTACAACGGAATATTTATCACAGGCGTTTTGGATAGGAAAAATGCAAAAAGAAACATACAACACCGGGGATTCGCTGGTCGTCACCGACCCAACTACTAATCCAGCGCTTCGTGGCTTGACTATGG
>JAALXH010000504.1:0-43270 GCA_012977735.1 Fusarium tanahbumbuense | reverse complement strand
CATTCAAGCGGAGCTTTGATAGATAAAAAACAACACTTGTCAAACTTGTGAAAATCGTATTTCCTGTAATAAAGGGTATTATTCGCATTTGTACATGAAAGTCTATTACTCCTTTTTGGCAAACCTCGACAACGCCGGTCCCAGATCCGCCTCCGCCTCCTGCTCCTTCTTGTTCTTCTTGGCCTGCTGCTCGTTCCAGATCTCGTCCACATGCATTCTCTTCTCGTCGATGATGTTCTTCTTTCGCTGCTTGCGCAGGTACTTTTTGAGCGCACCGTTCTTTCCTCTTGCTCGCTTGCGGATCTCCTCGGCGATATCTGCAGCCGGAGCATCGAGGTCCTTCTCCGCAGCGCGCTCCTTTGCGGATCGCAAGTCGAGCTGTCCGATGTATTCGGGGTCCAAGGCGATCATGTCGGGCTTCAGCTTGTTGAGCAGACCCTTGACTTCGGACTCCTGTCGTTGCTTGACAGTCTCGAAGGGGTTGACTTCCAGAGCGTCGTAGTTGGCCTCACCAGCACCAGGGACGATGATGGAAGAGAAGCCAGAGTCGTGGCCGATACCCAAAACATCTTCGAAGGGGCACCATTTCACGCGCTCCATGCGCTTACCCTCGCCACCCCAAGCCATGTAAGGGCTCTGAACCTTTTCTTGGACAGGGGCGTTCTTGTCGAAGAGACCCTTCCAGATAGTAGTTTGGGTACCCCAACCAACAGCTGTCAAACCAGTATCAGAGATAGCGACTGAAGAAGCTGGCTGACGCACGAAGTACTGGTTAACCTCGCGCAACATTCTGAGATCCCAGACTGCCATCTTGCGATCCTGACCAGCTGAGACCATGTATCGACCTTCGCGATCAACGGCTACATCCCGGACGGGTCCTCGATGGGCCAGCAACTTCACAAGAGGATCTGAAGAGTTGGGAGACCATAGTGTAACTGTTCCGTTCTGGTGACCGACGTGTAGAATGGCGTTCCAGGGGTTTTGTGTAAGGGAGCAGGGCTGGCCCAATCGGGTAGGAATCTCGGCGACTAGTTCTCCTGTTGATGTATCCTGATATTTGAGCCAACCGGTAGAGCCCTGGGAAATGTTAGTGACAGGAAGGCTGATTTGTATTGCAAGAACTCACAATTGTTGCTAAGAGGTAGTGGTATGGTAGAAACTCCATGTGAGACACCTCCTGGTGTTTCCTCAAAGTATGCAGTTCCACACCGTTGTGATCGTAAATAAAGACGTACTTCTTCTGCGCGACCGCAAAGTACTGGTTGTTGTGTAGCCACTTCACATCCCTGATAGTCTCACCCAGCTGCAGCTCGCAGCCAAGCTTACCTTCTCGCCAATCCATTGTCGCAACATGACCCTTTCGACCACCAAGCAACAGGTCTCGTCCGTTTCTCGAGTAATCGAATTGATAAGGTCCAAGCTGGTCCAACTTGAGCTCGAATCGCTTTTGCGCAGTCTCTACAGCCACGCCTTCTGTGATGTCGTCTTGTCGGACCTTGTATGTTCGTTCCATCTCGTCCTCAGCCTCGAGAAAGCCTGATGTGTTCTCGAGCAGGATCTCGGCATCCTTGGCCTTTAGCGTAGCAGCCTGGTACTTGTTCTCGAGACGCTCCATATTGCTGCGAAGCTTCTTGTCCTTGATAGCTCTGGTGTTGACCTTCTTGCCTCGACCGTAGGCCTTGTGTGCTTCTCGGATTCGACGAGCACGTTCTCGTTCCTCGCGAGAAACGAGTTGCGTTCGTGCGCCTTCAACAGCAATGGCGCCATTGTCGCGCACTCTCGAGAGGCTCGTATCAGTTCTGTTACCCGCCATATTTTCGTATTGTGAACGCGCTCACTTGAGAAAAGGCAACTTCGAACTGGACGGCAGAATGGATTGGCATACAACTTTCCTTATCGACAAAAAAATTCACAGCTTATCGTGCAAAGTCTATTGGCCGGATGGCCCCACTCAACTCTGACAGAATAAACGGACATTCTAAATGGATATTCTGCCATGACCAGCATGCGCAATTGAACTCTTATTAGAACCAGAAACCGAAGTAGCATAAAACAAAATAATTATATCGAATCTATGTTTGATAAATGATATGAGACTAGGTATATCTTGGGCGAACTATCACAGAGTTCATCAAAGCAAATGTTACCATCAAGGTAGATGGACTTATAATGAGGGCTTGTTTATGTCAGGTACAAGCCCGCCACTATCGATAAACACAAAAAGATTTTGGATTTAACCCCGCCATCACCGCCTACAATATCGACGATATTGCCATCATTGTGTCTGTAATTCTCACCAAATTCGATATTTTTTCTGTCGCTCAATCTGGCTTCGCTACCGTTTCGATTTAAAGCCGGAGGCGAGAGCAAGATGCCTACCGCTGTGGCTCATCATCATAGGCCGACCACAAAGGTCACAAACAAGGCTTTCAAGTCACGGGCTGCCTCCAAACATGAGTTGAGGGACCGCGCAAAGGGTATGACTGGCTCTTTTGTGCATTTCTCCAAATAATTATTCTGACATCGCATCAGGCCGAGTTTCCGACGACAAGGGAAACCGAAAGACTCCCCATCAACAAGTCATGTCCAAATTCGACCGACGCAACCAGGCCAAGCAGGCTCGTTTGAACAAGCACAAGGAACATGCTAAGGAAACTTCGGTCTTCGCTGGAAAGGATGGCGCTCCTCGACATGTCGCTTTGATTCCTCTTTGCGCCGGTACCGACCTCGACTCCACCATCAAGCAACTGAACAACAGCGTCGATATCGAAGAGAATGCCGATGGCGGCAACTACCGAGTGTCAGTCGACCGATTCAAGCAAAAGCTTCAGTACATCCCTATCGAGCGAGACTTGAACGCCTGTCTCGATGCCGCCCGTGTGGCCGATTTCGTCATTGTCGTTCTTTCCGCCAGTGTCGAGGTTGACGAGCTGGGCGAGTTGATCCTACGCAGTGTTGAGAGCCAGGGTATGTCCACTCTCTTCACTGTCGTCGAGGGTCTTGATAAGGTCGAGCCTGCGAAACAGCGACAGAGTGTTTTGGGTTCGCTGAAGTCCTTCATCACCCACTTCCACCCCGAGCAGGAGAAACTCTACAGCATCGAGAACCGACAGGAATGCGCCAACCTTATGCGATCGCTGTGCAGCACAACACCCAAGGGCATCCGATGGAGAGATGACAGGAGCTGGATGCTTGCCGAGGATATCAAGTTCGCCTACTCTGAGTCTGAGCCTACAATCGTTACTGGTATCGTTCGTGGCAAGGGTCTCAAGGCCGACCGTCTTATTCAAGTGGGCGATTGGGGAATTTTCCAGATCGAGAAGATCGAGGCTGCCCCTCTGCCCAAGCAGATCAAGAAGAAGGGCGAGGAAATGACCATTGACCCTGAAGATACTGGCAAGGTTTTGGACGAGCCTACCGCGGACCGCGACGATTTGGTGGAGCTGGCCCCCGAGGAGGTCATGATGGACGATGACGATGTTATGGAGGCCGACACCACCGAGCAGAAGGGAGTTCTTCTTGATGACCACCACTACTTCTCAGATGAGGAGGCCGAGGCTAGAAAGGTTAAGAAGCGAGTGCCCAAGGGTACATCTGAGTATCAGGCAGCCTGGTACTTGGAGGACGTCTCTGACGACGAGTCTGATATGGAAGATTACGTGATGAAGGATGAGGCTGCCGAGCAAGAAGCCCGTCCTGAGGATGGTCTTGAGGGTTACGCCCCGGCGCCCGCTACTGAAGGTGCTCCTTCAGAATACCCCCAGTCCGAAATGATGCAGGAGCCAGATGAGGAGGAAGACGCCAAGCAGCTTGCACAATTCCGTGCAGGCAAGCGATCAGAAGAGGAGGATGATATGGAGTTCCCTGATGAGGTCGAGATGCACCCTCATGTGCTGGCTCGCGAGCGTTTGGCCCGTTACCGTGGTCTCAAGAGTCTGCGAACCAGTGTGTGGCAGGAGGCTGAGGATCGTGCCCACGAGCCCGAGGAGTGGCGACGTCTTCTCCAAGTTCCCAACTACCAGTCCTCCAAGTCGCAGGTTACAAGAGAGGCTTTGGTGGGTGGTGTTGAGCCCGGAACCCGTGTTCAGGTTTACATCAAGGGTATTTCTCCTATCCAGGAGAAGACCTACGACCCCAAGAAGCCCTTGACACTCTTCTCTCTCCTGCGACACGAGAACAAGAAGACCGCTGTCAACTACCTTTTCAACCTCAGCTCCGACTTCACCAAGTCCATTAAGGCCAAGGAGGAGCTCATTGTCCAGTGCGGACCTCGCCGTATGGTCATCAAGCCCCTATACTCCCAGCCTGGACAAACACCAAACGATGTCCACAAATACTGCCGATACATCCACCCTGGACAATCAGCCATCGCAACCTTCATGGGTCCTCTCACATGGGGCGCCGTGCCCGTGCTTTTCTTCAAGCGAACCACTGCCGAGGAAGTCGAGAAGAACGAGGAAGAGGATGGTCCTCATATTGGCATGTCTCTTATCGGTACAGGAACTGCCATTCCACCCTCAACATCTCGCGTCATCGCCAAGCGCATTATCCTTACTGGCCACCCTTACCACATCCACAAGAAGATCGTTACCATCCGATACATGTTCTTCAACAGAGCGGATGTCGAGTGGTTCAAGGCTCTACCACTGTGGACCAAGCGTGGTCGCAGTGGTTTCATCAAGGAGCCTCTTGGTACACACGGTTACTTCAAGGCTACATTCGATGGACGTATCAACCCTCAAGACTCTATCGGTGTCAGTTTGTACAAGCGGGTGTGGCCACGAAATGCCGTTCCCGTGGAGGGAAACCTATTGGATATTGCTACTAGCAATGTGCAGGCGGACGGCGATATGATGATGGATGACCAGGCATAGATTATCACGACATTCGGTATACCTTAGATTTAAAAAGTTGGCGTTTTTTTGTTTTCTCTCTTATATGACTCTTTCCAACACTGCCACCTATTTTAGTGATTATGTGATGTTATACTTATTCCAATTGCTCCAGACCCTCTGTTGGTCTGGGTCCTCCCTTGCTTCGTCGCTCTGCCTCTGCGCCACTGGCCTTCCATGCGCTCTTGATCAAGTTGACGATGTGGTCGACGCCAACGTCCTTCTTGACCTGTGCAAAGATCGTAGGGCCTCCCTCACGGATCTTTCTAGCGTCTCTCTCCATAACACCGAGATCAGCACCAACGATCTCGGCGAGATCAGTCTTGTTCACAATCAGCAGGTCACTCTGCGTGATACCAGGTCCACCCTTTCTGGGGATCTTGTCGCCACCGCTGACGTCGATAACGTAGATGATGAAGTCTGCCAATTCGCGGCTGTAGTTCGCTGCAAGGTTGTCACCTCCCGACTCAATCAGAAGCAAATCGGTGTCGAACTCGCGGTGCAAGTCTTCCAATGCAGCAAGGTTCTGAGAAATATCCTCTCGGACAGCGGCGTGAGGGCAGCCACCAGTCTCAATGGCACGAATACGAGGAGGTGGGAGAGCCTTGTTGCGGGTAAGGAACTCTGCGTCTTCACGGGTGAAGATGTCGTTTGTCACAGCGGCGAGAGAGTATTCCTTTCGGAGAGCGAGGGAGAGGGCGAGCATAAGAGCGGTCTTTCCAGATCCGACGGGACTTGTGGATGTTAGTTGAGTGCCATGAGCAATCGTTGGAGTTTGGTTATCTTACCCTCCAATACCAATGGTGAAGGCTCGCTCTGACCACTCTCGTCCCTCAACGATGGGCATCTCGCGACCTAGGAAGCTACCAGGTCCATCGAGAATCTCATGGGAGTGGCCATGCTCCTGAGCATTGAAGCCATCATGAGAATGAGTCTGGCCGTCGTGAGAGTGCGACATGATGAATAGGTGTGTGGTTAGTTAAGTAAGAGTGTTTGAAGTCAATCGCGGGGATTGGAGAGGGGAAGCTTTTCGATAAGAGGTCGGGTTGTTAAATTGCCCTTATCAGTTTGACAGGTCAAGCTTTGGACTAAGGGACTTGTACAGGTACTGGTACTGGGTACGTGGGGGAGGGGCAGCTGCTTGTGCGTAACCGGCCTGTGAGTCTGGATGGAAAGGTGGGACTTGGATCCAAAAACCTCCGGCCGCCGGCGGCGGTTGAGGCGCCCGGGAAAAGTGGAGTTTGACTTACACCAAATTCCAGGTACTTGGGAACATTAATTAATTCCCCTCTAGTACAATTACAACATATTTGTTTATCAAGAAGACTTCGCTTGTCTGTCCTGATCGAGTAACCATTGCGATTGCTGTAATTGCCGCGTCTACCGCGTTGCCGTCGCTCATCATGTTCCAGCCACTGTATCTTATTCAAGTAGCTCATGACACCCTCTCTCTAGCACATCCTGGTTGACAAATTCATTACTCCCAAGACTACAGGGTTGCTCAGCCCGCAATGCTATGCCGGACGCAATACTCCGTTGCTGGTTTTTCTAATACCCGGCCGGATAGACCAGACCCCTGTCTTGATATGACAAAACAGTCTACACAATGTTCACACGACTCCAGATGGTAACACAAAAGCAAAGAAAAGTATCCTTCAAGCGGGCGGTTAATCGGATGGCGTTCCGAGCCGTACAAACACATGGTCACAGAAATTTGGCCATGCAAGCCACTATAAAAGTCTCGACTCTGAACTGATCAGAAGAGGAGAGAGCTTTGTATCAGACCTGAACACTGCATACTCGCCACTAGTAAGCCCCGTAGATCGCTATTATACAAATGCAGCTTCGTGCATGCTGAGATCCCGCAATCTCTTTGTCTCCCAGAACAGCTGGGGCGTGTGAGACAACTACCGCCGTTGTTGCGTTGTCCCTTGGTCTTGCAGAGTGGTCTGATCGGTCGCCTATGGAGAAGTAGTAACCAACAGGTTATGAAAAGTGATAGAATACCATGGCAGCATGGCTACCCGCTACTGTATAGTACTGTACGCGGGGTCCCGTTTCCCCTGCGTGTAAGCTGTCATATTTCTGCGAGACCAGTTTGCGATCATAGCTTATATTTACATCCAGACTGGGCAATTAAAGGTGTCGCATCTGTCAGCAAATTCCATGCCAAACTCGGTAAGCAGCTGATCGCTATGATGACCCTGGTGCTTGCCCAACTTGGCAACAAACACCTGTTGAACAGCTCATATCATGGTTCTTAACAGTTACACAGCATCGACCTTGCAGATCGTGACACTACTATTGCACTCAGCATTAACGGCCTAGACGGCACAACAATAACGGACTGATCTTATACACCTACCAGGGGTGTTCTGATGACCCATGGCTGGCTGAAGTCAACCCACCTCTTCAACCTCGTACCTAGATCTAGGGTTCCAAGTACCGAGACTGCATGAGGCGGTGTCCAATCATCATGTCTGCTGGACATATCGCCATCTCCAAACCACACAACAGATCGCCTCTAACCTGAAACTACCTTGCATTCGAACTATCTATCGCCTGCATCATCGTATGATTCCCGCTCTGACATATATCGACTTTACAACGTGGAGTGAGACGCCTTATTCCTTGTCATTTTCGCCCGATCTTGGTTGAGTCAAGATATTAAGTCTCAGTAACCCCTGTCGTTTCTGCATTCATGTCCGATATTCTAATTGTCTCTTCTCTCATTGAGAGAATGTTAACCTCTATTTTCTATAGTGACACGCCCTCTGATGCAACGGTTCGAACAGATTTGGTAAATATGATAGATCCCATCAGAACTCAACTGCAAGGTCAGATATGTAGGGGCTGATCTCGATATCTGCGAGTTTCTCAGCTTTTCACAAATCAATTCTGATTTCTCACCCGACGGAGCGGTGACCGAGTACAAGACAAGAAGGCTTTTGTAATTTCCGTCTTTGTAGTAAATTTATATATGGATTGAAGCCAGCCCCGAGATTTAGTTTCTTTATGGTTCAAACTTGGTTTCCAGACTTCCTCTTTATTCACCACCTCGCCATTTTGGGCTCGAGACGTGACCTACTCTTGCACCTATTACCTCTTTCTGTAAAATATTCAGAGATCACAGATCCTTTTAATTTTTAGTATATCACTTCGAATATCTCTAGAACATTATATCGCATAATTATCTACCATGGCTTCTGCCCGGTCCACCATCCAGACGACCACGGCGGGTCGCCCGAAGCAGTCAGTGAAGACAATCTGATAATTCCATTCTATATAGTAACTAATAGCTTGTGACAGAGCTCAGCTACGTGCCGAGATGCTCGACCGGCACATCTATGATACCAGTTCTGTTGGGGAACGACTCTTTTGCATGGCGACAACCACTATCAATGAGGCAGAGAGTGCCGATAACATTGCTTCTGTTCCAACTAGACAGGAAGTCTTGGAAGATCAGATTATCGAATTCGACTCGGTGATGGGTACCTCTCCTATTCGCAGCCGACTGTAAAATAATGAAAGAGTGTACATGAGAGTTTGGGCGGAATGCACTTGGCACTCAATAATCACAGATCAGAACATGTACAATTGACTCAAACTTCCCCTCTAACATAATACTATCTAAGTGTACTATACTTTCATAGTTACTGTAGCTACTTCAATTGTTGCATTGTAATACGTGTACTTGATGATCCGTGACAGCCTATCATGGAGTCATGGAAACACTGCACAAATGAAGCTCATGTAGCCGCCTTCTGCCACATACCAATCCCCAAGCCGGCTTACTCCGCCCTTATCTCTGGCGGCTAGGACAATAAAGCCAAAGATCCATGTACCGGATCATTCGCCGGTTCTCCGCCGGAATGGTCCCACTGTTCCCGAATCACACGGAAGATGGGGGTATCCACTCTTCGGCGGCCGATACGCTCAGTCGGCTGATTCGGGGGCTTTAAGCGCCCGTTTTTGTGTTTTGTCGCCTTAGATGAGGCTCCTCTGCCTTCAGACTCCCACAAAGCTAGCTCTCTCTATGAGGGGTTTTGAGCGTTCATTCCCCAGGCCGATCCGGAGCTGACTTGAGAACCCGGGACACCGGAGCTCCATGCCTATAAAAGTTGGCACTCTCCTTCCGGAATTACATTTAGAAAACCTCTCGTATCACTAGAAGTCTACCGCTCTCTTCGTCTTTTTCTCTTTGATCCATGCATGGCGCCTCCAAACTCCTTTTAAATCTCTAATCGTACACACTAGACTAGTAGCTTAAGCATAGCGTTTATGTATAGCCCTGCCACTACCTACCATCCCGTCTCCTACTGTTTCGAATCGTACAGACGAACTAATCATGTCTTCTGAAGATATTGTTCCATCATTGGATGCTGAGAAAGGTCATGAAGGGTAAGTGGGCTCGAAATTGCACCCCCGGCTACGAACTAACTCGTATCCAGACACTCTGATACAACCATTATGCTTAACCGATATGTCTATGACACTTCTTCTCTCCAGGATCGTCTCCTTCAGCTTCAACTACATGTGCATGAGCCCTCTTCTCACACAGCTTCTGCCGGTCCTATGACTGGCGTGGCGCAGCAAAACACAACTGCGGACCAGAGCAGACTTTAAACGATCTCTCACATACCGATGGCATAGGATATTATCACTGTTACCTCTTTTTGACCCCTCTTTTCTCTTCACTCGTTCATAGTTTACATAAGAGGAATGCCTCTCAATCCGCTCCGACCGATTGTAGTAATAGTTATGGCCCTAGTTTAATCTCATTGAGTGAAGGTTTGGATATACTGTATCCCTTATTTACTCATCTTCATTACACAATCCATTTCATCTCCTGTACTATCTTCGCGTCATTTGCATGTTTGACATCTCGTGTTAGCTCTTAACACGCAAGTTAGCTCACCGTCACAAATCAATACATGCCCCTGGTCCATAGTGGGAATGACGTCTGGTTCAGTTAATGTCACCATCTGGTACTCTCTTCAGGCCAAATTAAAGTACAGAAAGAGGAAAAAGGCATCGTCAGTATGGTCCTAGCTATCTTGGAGCAAATCGGATGTCTCCCTATTCCGATAATCTGCAGATGTCAGATATGGGCATAGCCTCATACTGACACAGTAGTAAGTTAGCGGTGGGCTTTCTTTCGTTTTTGGAAGAGGAAAGTCTCCAGGGATACAATGATCTGAGACGTCAGCAGCCACTTATGAGCGAAATGTAGGGAGAAAAGATATGCGCGGAATTACAGAAGCGGAATATCAACCAGGATAGCATCGGGTTCCCAAGGCTGTGTCATTCAGCCTGAGAACTTCACTTTTCTTGTCTGTACATCAGAATCTATCATATATGAGTGCTCACCGCCACGAGAGTTGGGGAACTGGGTGGCCTCAAACAGGGCCGAGACTGATTCTTTGCGGACGAGGCTGAGCAGCTGGGTTCAGTAGAGCCTCATCTAGACAGACAGAGTCCTCTATCTTCCCTCTTTCCTCTGCCCCAACAAGGTTTAACACGAAACTGTCAATTTGATTAAGCGAAAGCCTATGTAAGTCGTGCAGCATCGAGTCTCGCATTGTCCGATCGGAAGTGTATGCAGCCTCCCACCCACGTGTGATGCAATGCGCCCTCCCGAAACTGATATTTCATCATCAAGCCCTAACAAAGACAATATTGCCTACAGACATTGAAGTTCACCGCTTTTCAAAAGTCTTCAGCAGACGAGAATGTTGATGCGGGTGTGTTGTGGCTCATTGGCTTATGACTGTTGGTTGTGTCTTGCCTTGTAACACAAAGTATTCGGAAATCGTTACTCAATGAAGGTATCTCACGCGTGGAGCTTGTCTTGTTCCCAAAAGGGGAGGTACAACAGAGCAACCAGGTTCCTGGTTACACGCCCAACACATTTCTCTACTAGTCTACATGTGTTCTGCATACGTCAAAGGGTATCTTTATCTTGGTGCTGTAAGTAGACATCACCGCCTTTTAGCAACTACAGACCGAGTTTCTCAATCTTGATTCTGTTTCTGTCTGAGGGCTGCACTTTCGGCCTTGAAGATCTTTTTTTGCATCACCGGTCAAGTTGGGCTGTGTTTTGAAATGCGGGCGTATTGTTGCCCGGCAGCTTAGGTGGTGGGTGTAGTTGCGTTGTTGCGTTGAGGCCTTCGTGAAAACCCTTTCTATCAGAATGGCCACTCATTTAGTCCAGGCTTCAATTACCAGTAACTCATATATAAGATAACAGAGTCTTCTCTCTTGTAACAAGTTATTCATCTATCTCAATCATGGTTCTCTTGCGACACAGCCCTTAGTTATCAGACCTGGTATGGAGCAAAGTTGAAGCTCGACAAGTATTTCATTACTGTTTTCTCAGTTCTGCTACCACACTCTTTACATTACTTTCATAGTACATGTCTCTGTATCCAAACTTACTTACACCACCTTACCTTCATCATGCCGTCCAACTCGAGTCAGACTCCCACCGCTGCTACGGGAGGAGCCGCACAGTAAGGTGACACTCTGCCTTATAGCTTGCCACAAGGCTAATAGCTTCCCAGAACACAAACAGGCAGCTCTATGCTGGCCTCTTACATCTATGACACGTCTTCAGTTACGGATCGCCTTTTTATTAGAGCCATGATAGAAGATGATCAGTCGTCAAAGAAGGAGGCTGATCAGTCGGAGTCGAAAGGCTCGAAGCTATAAATTATTCCTTTCGAGAGATCAAGCAGTGTTTATACCCGGTGGTTGTATTCAGTTCAGAGGGTTTTGTTTTGTTGCAAGTATATATACATATCAATAAGATGTATAGAAAACCTCGACCATGCCAACCCCTGCTGAGTGCGTAGAGACGAACGACCAAGTAAGCCAGTGGCCAACAGCCGTTCAGGACACGGCAAGCGTTGCGATTTTGCCTTGTTCTCCGCCGCTAGTTGTTAGCCTCTCTATCACATTCGTTCCTTTGACTCCGTAGAGTGACCCCTGAGGAATCCTACCTCGTCCGGTTTGGCGGTTGAAAACCATACCCCATGGCCTGGCATATGCACAAAGAGAGCAAACAGTCGATTCAATGAAGAGACAGGAAAGTGCGTCTATTTTACGCCTCATGATGTACATTGTTGCACAGATATAATTACACGTTATTCGTACCACTCGTGGCACATCATCCACTATCCAACCCTCAGCCATGCATCGTCTACTATTTTCATTTATTGAGTTGGAGGTGTTGTCGTTGATGAAGGTAATGAAGCATCTGTCGTCGCAACCTCTGACACACCAGCCTTCTTGAGAGCAGCGTCCTTGCGCTGCGCAATAATAGCACCAAGCTTCTCCAACATCTCCTCGCTGAGCTCGGGTTCGCCCTCCTCGGCACGCTTCTCGCGCTGCATCTCGTGGAACTCCTGCAAAGGAGTCTGCATGGACTTGATAGACTCCAGACGGGCCTGCTTTGTCATGGCCTCGGCCTCCTTCTGTTGCACGTACCAATCCTCATGACGTGTTCGGAACTTGGAGAACTTGTTTCGGAGTTCGTCGATAATGGTCTCTGGCATAGGTGGAGATAGAAGGTTGTAGTAGAAAGTTCGTTCCTCGGCATCCGCTCGGATAGTGTCGCCCTCGAAGGTTTCCGCTTTGGGGACTTGCACCTCGGGCCAAGGAATGACGACGTTGATTCCTGGGACAATTCGATCCCACTTGTATCCGTGCTCCCATCTGTCGAGTGTCATATTAGGGGACTTCATGTTTGGTGGAATAGCCTTGAGCTCGTGGATGACAACGTCTCTTGTTGTTCCGGTTTCGGGGTTGGTGATGGGATAGACGAGGCGGATAGCGTCGATAGCGAGAGGCATGGGCTGAGAGCGGGCGTCGTTTCCAAACATACCCGAATTGATAGCCTACAATCATTAGCTTTTATCTAGCCCTCAGATACCTGTCATTCTTACTCGGTGGTGTGTCTCAAGAGTAACAAGCCCCGCCTGAACGTTGATCGACCTGATGCGATCGATCTTGCCCTTGTCAGGACCATCCATGATAACCACTCGGTCGGAAACGGCCAGGTTAAGCTGGTTGACGCCGCCAGCCCAGGCACATCTCTTCCTTAGAATTTCCGGTCGAGGGTTGTAAAGACCGTAGTTGGACCAATCCGTTCGTACACCTTCATTGAACATGCCATAACCGTTGAATCCCAAATCACGCTTGGGAGCAATAGGACCCAACTCCCAATCCTCCTGCCGAGCACGGCGCGCATCCTGAAGATTCTGACGAACCTCAGAAACAGCCGCTCGGATGGCCTGTCGGTTTCGAAGTTTGTAGTTCGTCTGTTCGCTTTTGGCGGCCTTTGTGGCTCGTTTGCCGGCCTGGCGCTGGGCCTGGACGACCCGCTTGGCGAGCTTCTGCATGGCGGAGAAAGAGCTGCGGGGATTTATCGAGGGGATTCGCAGGCTCTAGCGGCTCATTGAGCGGATTGAAGCTGTCGACGCCGAGTTGTCGCTTTGGGCGTGACGATAATTCGTTGTGGAGTGGATGATTGAGCTGGAAATTCTCGACCATCGAACGGAATTAGCCGCAGTAGTGGGGTGTGTGTATTTGATGCGCACTGTTCCCCGCACTATGCTCATGATAGCCTCATGTCGTTCCCTTTTAGAACCATGATGAGTATTAACGAACTCTTTCCATAGGTGGGAGACATGATCTAATAGCTTACATTTTACAGCAGGTAGCATGATAAGCTCATAGACTCTATGATCTTGATCTTGAGTAGGATCAAAATTAAATGACTTCTCCAATCTGATTACGAAGCAGTGCTGTTCGAAGGAATCCATGTGTATCGATCTTACTGAGTTTCCTTCAGTCTCAAAAGCTCTTAAGAGCCTGGCTTAAGATACTTTAATCATGCTAACACTCGGCCGACTGATAACTTTCCATCTGAAACTGCAGCCAAGTGCAACATATGAACAAACGCTGTAACAAACCACATATAATAAATGTAGCAGATATTATCTGAACGATAACATGATAAGGGGGTCAGAATGGCTTCTAATTGGCCATCCAATATGCATCCCTCCAGGCAGGATATATCATAAGATCACATGCTATACCGCAGCGTCCAAAGTCCCGTTCTTGTTGAGGCCTCTGAAGATGAACTGTCAGGACTGTGGAATCAGCACTTGTTCGTTAGTGAAGGAATGCACATGCATGAAGACTCTTCCTCTATATGCCTATCACGACTATCTCACATCATTCAGGTGGCAATTGATGAATACGTGATCCAGTCAACGCTTATCCGTATGAACAACTCAGGGTCACTCAGGGTTCACATCGTCACTGGACCTTTCACTAGGCATTCAGGGGAGGTTGGATGAAAGTCCTACGCTTTTGGGGCAGCGTAGGACTTTTCCGTCCGCTACGAGCTCTCTGACTGGACGCTCCGTGTTCTAGACATTTGGCCTGGGCAAGCGGAGGCGGGATGGCACAGCACGGAACTCCGCCATGCATTGCATGACGGACCAGGGGTGGGAAGCTTGTGCCAGCTTCACTTTACATGGACTATCTTTTGAAGACAACGTTGTTGATGACGCGGAAGTTTGATCAAGGAGACTTTGAGATGAAGTTACAGAGAAGAAAAGGCATTGTTCATACTCTAAATGCAACACATCAAAGATCACTTGTCATCAACATCAAGCGAACATGCTCAAACCGCAGTCATAATCTGTTGGCAATAACCGCCAGATCCTAGCCGAAAATCTCCCAAAGGAAGACCTCCTCAATCTCCTATGGAATTTGTTCCCAATGCCTGGCCTGGCCTAGAAAAGCTAATTCGCGATCACGGGGTTTCGGCTGGTTGTTGTTTATTAGTTTCGTCTTGTCCAAATGAGCCACGGTTTCAGCCTCGAGCTATGGAGCCTAAAGCGTTCCATCGTGTATGGATGAGATGATACAACTTAAGCAGCTAACTTAAGTACTTAAGTTAAAGCCAACAGCGACAGTTGTGTACAGCCAGGCTCTGTTTGGTGGGCCAAGAATGAGTGTGCACGTCAGACCGATAGAAACAGTGCACAACGTGATGGCTAGGTATGAATGATGATGGCGTTTAGCGGTGGTGATAGTCCAACGGCTGACTGTAGTGATAGGCAAGGAGTCAAAGTCTTTGTAGAGAGTCCATGACAGCATATGCTGCTCTTTCTCACTCAAGTGATAGATTATTTCAATGTCCATTATCCATTGACTAACAGTCCTCTCAATTAAATGAAAAAGGCTCTACAAAGGACAAGGCCCGTTACCCTTGACCCTTGATATTCTCCGTCATCCAAGCCCAGTGACTGGTTCATTTTAAGTGTCGATATAGGCAGGCCCTTATCTCATCTCGTCATCATTGTCGCTGGCACTGCTCACTTACTCTTTCCGAGCCGTTTCAGACTCACGTAAATGGACGACGACGCAACACGACGCAACCTTTGAGGTCAGAGAAAGCAACAAAATAACCTGTTATGCAGAGACCTAAATGGAAGCAACTGCAGATGAGCTGCCACTGGGAGTTTCCATGGCGGAGCACTCTCGGTAAGATAATATGGGTCAGGTAATTCCCCCTCCAGGGAAGTAGCCCAGCCCGCCCTGGAAGGCTTGTAATGCGCGCCGCCCGCACACTGTGCGAGGACTCCACTAATCATTCACTGAATAGGGGACGGTGTTAGCGGTTGTTGCCACCCACCGGCCACCAGCCAGGGCCACGGGGCGCCGTTGGCTGCCTCAGGAAGGACGGGCGTGGACCCTTTTTTCCGCGTAATGTGACAAGAAGTACCGTTCGTGTGGTAATATCGGTGAAAGAGTACATGCAAAGTTGACGGTCCAGGGGAACACGGGCATTCATCATCATCAAAGAGCCCCAGCAGCTCGCAGCCCCAGCAACAGAGACGTTCAAACATGGAACAAAAGCTCACAGCCTGCCAGGGCCTGACTGACAAACCCAGTTGTAAACATTGCCAGGGCTGTTTTGTTTTGTTGCTTTTTAATTCTTGGATTCAACAAAGATTCAGGAGGCTTATCGGTTCTTTAACGGTACTGCAATTGACTCACCGTTCACTTCATTAGACTCAAAGGATATGAGACAAAAGAGACAAACGATGCATACCGAAAGGGACTCAATGGATTAATCAATGGTGTCGGTACAGCCTCTAGGCCGGGCATATTCTGATTGAGAACCAGCCATAAGCCAGGCTATTTTCAGCTGCCATTGTCCACTAAGTGTCTATCAAAACACAGTGCGACTTATAAACGCCCGGCCGGCCTTCATCATCCTCAACAACCCTGCCTGAACCCCAGCACTTGTGACCTCTGACACCTGGTACCTGATTCCCAGTGCATTTCGCATCTAACTCAGAGGTACCTTTTGTCCTGTCGACCTGCCCTGGCTGCCTGTTGTCCTGTGCTTGCCCGTTGTCCTATCCAGCCAGTCCTGTCCAGTAGCTCTTCGGGTCCTGGAAAAAAAAACCAAGCCCAAGCCTATTTCACCCAAAACCAGAGACCCCCTTCTGCTCTCTGTCCTGTCTCTCTCTTGCCTTGCCGCGTCCACTCTCCTCTTTCTCTCTCGCTATCCCATCCCCATCGACCCGCAGCCGCCGCTCTCCGCGAAACTCACAACCTGCACCATCCATCTCCCAAGCTCAACCTCAAGCTCAAGCTCGCATTCTACGCCAGCAAATTCGTCCATTTCTCTCAACTTCTTCACCCAAAAACACATCTAATCCATAACCATGGCTGAGATTCGCCGAAAGCTCGTCATTGTCGGCGATGGTGCTTGTGGTAAAACCTGTTTGTTGATGTGAGTTGGCCTTCTTTCACGACAAGACACGACACCAACGTCTCGTCCCCATCGCCCATCACCGTATTATTCCTGTCCATCACCGCGTCGGCTCTACCCGATGCCTCGGCCAGTTCAAGTTTACACCAGGAAATCAATGCGATAGCTGTTCCTGGCTTCTTGTTTGGGCGAGCGCTTCGCATTGTTAGACGCAATCATCTTTATCATCATCGTGATAGATGCAGATGCCCCTTGCTTCACCTCACCATGTTATGTCGCCATCTTCATTGATCATCGCCATCATTCTCCTTAAACAAGTCATCAACTCGTCGCTAATCAATCAAATAGTGTTTTCTCCAAGGGCACTTTCCCCGAGGTAAGCATTGACTCGACACCGTTGATGTCTTTCAGCCATCGCACCGCCACGCGGCTTAACTAAAGACGCTTATCTCTGGCGAGAAAGAATCACAACAAACCATTTACTAACAATTTTACCTTCAGGTCTACGTCCCCACCGTTTTCGAGAACTACGTCGCCGATGTCGAGGTTGACGGCAAGCACGTCGAGCTCGCCCTATGGGATACTGCTGGCCAGGAGGATTATGACCGTCTTCGACCTCTTTCTTACCCCGACTCCCACGTTATCCTGATCTGCTTCGCTGTTGACTCTCCCGACTCCCTCGACAACGTCCAGGAGAAGGTTCGTTCGACACCAATTACCAAATGGCTTCATGATGGATGCCATCTATAAATACAGCTTTGCTGACACGTGCTCTTTTACAGTGGATCTCTGAGGTTCTGCACTTCTGCCAAGGTCTCCCTATCATCCTCGTCGGCTGCAAGAAGGATTTGCGATACGACCAGAAGATCATCGAGGAGCTCCGAAAGACCAGCCAGAAGCCCGTTTCCCCTGAGGAGGTACGATTTCCGCTCTAGCAAAGCGTCCATTTTAGGTTCACCGGACTTGATTGGTCACTTGCTACACCTCATGTCAATACATGCTAACAAACATCAACAGGGTGAGGAGATCCGCAAGAAGATCGCCGCCTACAAGTACCTTGAGTGCTCAGCCAAGACCAACGAGGGCGTCCGTGAAGTATTCGAGCACGCTACTCGCGCTGCTCTGCTCTCACGAAGCACCCGTGGCAAGTCCCACAAGAAGTGTCTTGTTCTGTAAAGGGCCCATCAAAGCCCTCTGAACGCAGCCCACACACACTTATCGTGGACCCTGCGTTATAATCCTTGTCGTCACAGTTCAACCTCAACTTGGCCCTCGGTAGCTCGGATGAAACGGGCTCGTGGCAGCCAAGAAGGCCAAATTTGTCGGCATGCATCGATTTTCTCGGAATCTGGAGTTTGATATCGTCTCGCTCATGTCTGGTCCATCGGCCTACGCGCCGGCCCTTCTCGCTGGATTGATGGTTTTCTGGTCGGCGGAGCCCATGGTTTCTTGGACCTTCTGAATCTCGCAGGGGGGTTTGCTATTACCGACAGATACCTCATCTATTTTATTATCACCACTGGCAGGCGAGCGGGACCTCTGTTTTATGTATGTGCTTGTCACGCGTGGGGAGGTGGGCCAGGTGTCTTTTTTTGTTGGGGCCACTGAGGAGGGGGAGTGACTCTCGTTCCTTGCTCTCCTGCCCAGTCTGTCAGTTGCAGGCTGATGGACGAGGAATCACTTGGGAGATGTTACAGGAGGCCAGGAGAGGCTTCGTGGACTGGTTACGGCGAGAGCGTTTGCGTCTGCTTGTGTGTGGATATGGGGTCCGGCTGGGGAAACCAAGTCGGATCGGGCCATAAATCTTTTCGTTTTTTCTCTTGGAGCCTCGAGACCGTTACTTAGACCATGGAGATGGGACATCTATTGCGTAGGGCCTGCCTGTTTAATCTCTTGATTTTTTGTATATTCTGCTTACTTCCTCTGATGTGACTTGACTGTATACTGACACTTGGAAAATGTGACTGCAGTTGTATCAAGCATATCGAGATACATCATACAGGCTGCGAGGTTACACAGTTAATCACTAGCTACCAGATGCTTGCCTCCAAGGGTTATCACTCCAACTTGTAGGGTGTAGAGAACAAACAGCCTAAAAGTCAAGTCTAAGCTGACATGGTCTAACTCGTTCATTCCGTCCCTTACTATAAGGCCGAGTTTCCTGATGTTTGAGGACTGTCTAGCTGCTTATCCGGTCTGTCTTGGTCCTGTACCTTTTGACACTTCTTATCAAAGACAACTCATCCACGTGCCAGTGTGTAGTCATGTGGCACCCATCCCATGCTAGACCCTCTGATCGACGCCAAAGCCCATTTCGGTAGTTGTGATACGAGTGATGTAATCCCGTCAACCAGCCACGGAGCATGGGATTGCAAATACATCAGCTTGAGGTGAGTTGGCCTGGTCAAGACAGTTCACGCCAAGCGACATCATTCACGGACTAGTTGCGATGCTTGGAGCAGATATTTTGAGATATGTATCAGTCTTGTTTCCTTATAGTAGTAGAACTTAAGGTTGAACAGTAGCGAATGTAATCTCTGCTGCACAATATCAAAGGTCAAACTTCCAGTATCAACCGCCACCCAAACAAAAAGAGTGACGCTTCAAAGAGCGGCCTCATCACGACATCTGCCCAAACCGCAACCACGCTCCCTAACACCGGTATCTCATATCTCAACTCGTCTCGTCATATCATCGTGAATCCTCTTCTTTGGAAGTTTAGACGGGGCAGTGCTAGGACAAGTTAGCATGATGTACCTCTAGGTAAAGAGATGACGAAGGCTAAAACGTACAGCACCGCAGCTACCACAAGTCTTGCCAGCGCCGTCGATGGCGGCGTTGCACTTGGGGCAGGTGTTGTCGTGGTAGTTAACAAGAGGCTCCATCTTGACTGTGGTATCGAGAAGTGTTATAGACGTTTGAGGTTTGTGGTTGAGGTTGATGTTTGAGTAAACTGGATCACTAGAAGAAGAGGAAAGGAAAGAGGGGAAAGGAAGGAAGTCAAATTATATATCTACCCATACTACCTACGGATACGGATACAGTCAGTATCCATCAAACTCCAAACAAATCATCCTTCCCTCACACGAGATTTACGTAGCTACGGTTCCTCAAAGCGGGGTTGGGTTGGCGTCAAACGCAAATAGCGGGCTGCTGCTTTGTTTTACCCCCTCATGCGATTCGTCCATGTGTGTGACACCCCCCATCTTGATATGATGCTTCACCTAGGCTTTGAACGCAGTGCAGCTTAGGTCAGGTCCACCTGCTGTGAGGTACCGCATGGCGCGCTTATTCGCTCCATGCGAACTTGAAGGGTCCTATCCTGGTGAGATGGGTATGGGTGGGGAATGGGAAGGATCTTGTGAGAAACAGCTCATTGTGCAGGCATTACTTTGAGAGTAAAAAGTATAGACAACAAGGCAATGTTAAGGAGGTTCGACCTATGATCATTTTCTCTGACCACAAAAGAGCAGCCTGTCTTGTGGTGCGGTATCACAGCTTCACTTCAAATCACTATAACCAAGTTCAACATGTGCTTCATTCATGTGTTATCAAGAAACGTCAAAAGTCTATATTTCAGACACCGTGTATCACGCCACCCCAACAACTCCTAGCATACAAATATAAAGTGCATGTGTACGCACAAGTACCTGGGTTTTCTTTGACATGTCTTACTCAAATGTGTAACTAGATTACCACCCGCCTTTTATACATGATCGATTCTTCCTCACAGTCGCATATGTTTTGCGTCACCACTTACTATCTTACATGTCTGCTATTCCAAGAAGTGTCTATATCTCTTAACGCTTCGTTAGGCATGCTATAATGGTATGAATAAAGGTAAAAAGGTGAAGCAGTTCTTGGCCTATGCACATTGCTGTGGTCCATCTTTGCCTGCGAAAGTGTGTTAGTACGAGGCTGTGTTATCCAAAGACCCGGTGGCCTGTGTCTCGAGCAGATCTGGGTAACTTACTGTTGACCATCTTTTGTACCGCCTGGATCACACTAATGACCATGACGACCATGCCAAATGCCACCACTGCACCAGCCATGTACGTCCGCCAGCTCCGTGTCGTCAACTTGATGTAGCACAATGGAGGCAGGATATATGCCATAGCCACTGCACTCGTCGCTCCCACGAGTTCAAACACAGCGCCGAGATCGCATGTCACCAGACTCAGCACGAGAGCTGCCACAACGAGACTCGTGCTGAAAAGGAGGTGACGGTTCATGTTAAAGGGCTCGTCAGGGAAGAAGTATGTCAACATTACCTCACGACACACAAAGGCTTCGAGCGGAAGCGTGGTGAGCATGTTGAGTCCAAAGCAAAGACGCGCAATGTTGACCATGGTGTTGTCAGCAGGGAAGTTGTTGAGAACGTTGCCCAGAGTCTTATCGCCAAACGTGAGGAAACCACCCAAGGCCAAGACGAGACAAAACACCATTGATACACCAGTCGAGTAATGAGTAACACGAGAGAAATTGTCAATAGTGGGTGTTTTCAGAGATCCGTAGATGAGGAGCGAATTGTGATGGCAGACGAAAGCTATGAAACCCAGTAAGCCATTTTGTAAGCTCAGGAGTGCAAGTGTAGTGACATACCAAATGAGATGACACCAATGGCCTGAAAGAATCCGCCATTGAAAAGAAGGAGTGACGGGCTGAAAGAGCCTCGTTCTGATGCAGGAGTCATGATGCCTTGCACCAGAATGGTGCAGACAATAACTACCATGCCAACAAGGGCAAACGTACTCGCCTTTGCCAGCTACACATATGCCGTTAGTTCGTTTGCTCGAACAAGAGCGCATGTATGCGATCTAGTTTATGATTCTCACCTTCGAGATATCCCTGTAAAGGGTTAAAGGGTAGCCAATACCGAGCACAAACACCGCAATCGCAACTTGTCGATTTGCCAGAAGCCCTATCACAGGCACTTCCGACAAGTTCGGCCACACAGCAACTAGCACATGAGGTATCGTATCGCCAACAATAACGCCATATGCGACCATTCCTCCAAAGGCGAATACCCACTGCGCAATACTGATAGCGATCAATCCCGACTGTCCAAAGCAATGCTCAACGGTCCCTTGGAAGTGACTCGTCCCACTGAGTTTGCTGTTGATCACGATAAGGCAGATAGTCCAGTCGACTACCACTGTTAGGCCTACCAGTAGCAGGATGCCGCCGACAAGACCAGCCTGGCGCACGGCGTAGGGCTGACCGATGATACCCGCGCCGATGATGGAATTGGCCATGTTCATGAACGCTGACTTGAGTCCTGACTTGGGACGGTTCATCTCGTGCTCTGCTTGTTCGGAAGGGTCGCCCATTGAGTTCGCGAGGGCCACGCTTGGTGCTTCGATGTTTGTCAGGAGGGGCGTACGATGCGCTCGCGCCGGGCTCGTTGCCTCTTCGATGTCGAAATATGCGTCGTCCGAAGACCGTCTCTCGTCGTCTCTGAACCCACCAAAGGATTGTCCATTGCTGACTCCCACGATCTCGGGTGTAAGGTCGAAGCGCACGCGGCCTGGTGTTCGGGGCTGGCCATTCCCATCAGATTCGGTCTTGCCTGAAGCCTTCCCCAAATCTGCGCTCGTGCTTCCACTACCACTGCCGCTGTGCTCATCGTTGCCTATGCCAAAATAGTCGTCATCGTAGTCGGGTCCGTGGCTCAAAAGACCGCGGTCTTCGCCATGCGGGTTTGGGGAGCCATTGTTCCTGGCGTGCGTCATTGTCGAAGGGGAGCAGCAACGAAATATTGCCTGCACATTTTCTCCCCAGGAGAAGACTTATTATTCGATTCGGCCGTAGGTATACGTGGAAAAAGAGACTATTATATGGTCAAGATACAGAAAATGAAGGGTAAACGATCGACTGTCGAATCAAAAGGATAGAATATCTGGTGTTTGTTGTAAGTTGTAAGAGGTTCTGTCTCCTTGTAATAGGATCTTAGCTTAAGGATGGTTGTCTGTCCTTCCCCCAGATAAGCAAGGATAGAGGGGATTAGCGTCAGAGTACAGCATGATAGGCGCTGGGATTGGTGCAACTGCCCTGGGCCCCTTGTGAAATCTGGTCCTTGGTTCTAAAATCGCCCGCTAGTTGCTTATGCAGGGGCACGGATCATTCCATTCAGCATGGAACCTACACCAGGCTCAGAAGAGATGTGAATAGAGAATCGACATCTATTGAGAATATTTGTTGGTTTTCTAGGGTTAGTAGAGCTGCTTCTTTTGAGGTTCTTCGATCAGGATCTAACAGCTACTAGCTTACTGTGAGCCGCTGTAAACTCAGACTCTTACATGGAAAGCAAATTTCATAGAAAATAGGGGTCCAATTTACAGTCTCCTTTCCAACGGCCAGGGACCGATCAAAATTCTGGAAACTTTCCATACGAGTCAACTAGCAACAGACCGACCAGCCGGATATGTCTTTGGTAGGTTTATAACAGATTCTTGGCATTTCTTTGAGTCCATCCAACATTTCTATTGAGTCTGATGGTCTATCTATGAGAATATTTGCAGATGGCTTTATGTGCCATTTGTTGTGTCCCGACAAGTTCTCCCTCCCTTCAATCGGGCATATCTGTGTTCATCCTCCTTCCCTCACATGCTCAGTGAGCTTTCTTTGTCCATATATGCGGCTTTCCATGCTATATGAAGCTCTCGGTTGTATATGCGTATCTCTTCGCGCGTCTAAAGATTGTATCCGGGGTATTAAAAAGAATGTAATGCCGCTCATCCAACTCCTTCTAAGCCAGGAGGGCGAAAAATGGTAGTATACAGAAAATTAATGTGAAACGGGCTTGTGATAGTAGCCCTGTGGGTGCCGACGAGTCTTGTGTCTCGCTCGCCTGGGTTGAGTCGGCTGTGGCAGTGCCAGTTGAGACTGATTCCTTGCCGAGACCCATATCCGGAACTGCAGTCGCTGTTGACTCAGAGTTTGTGGTGATACCCGTCTCTTCGCTGTCGTCAGATGTTTGGGTTGGCTTGTTGGAAGTCTTTGTGTTTGAAGAAGAGCTGGTTGTTTCTTCAGAGTCATCAGAGCTGTTGTTGATAGCAGTGGTAGCAAAGCCAATTCGACGCTCGTCCGCATCGAAAACAGCGTAGACGTTCTTAAGGAATGTGTCGCCAATCAGCCATGCGTCTTTGACGACCTCAAAACCGTACAGGTTACTGGCACACTTTCCCTCCTTGTTTGGAGGAGAAACCCAGTCCTTATGCGAGATAACGTAGTCAACGCCAGAAAACTTGATAGTCATGTTGCCAGTGCTGTCGCAAGGAACATGATAGGTCATGCCATCCTTACTCTCAGCGCCTGGGATAAGAGCATGGACCTTCTTCGCATTGGCTGGTGAGCCGAACATGAAGGAGGTTCCGGTGTCGATGTAGCTGCGCATGCCTCCAACACCTGCCTGCTCGCCATTGAATCCCATGTCGTCCATCTCGATAGCCCAGTCGTCCTCTTTACCGATGGATGTGTATGAGATCTTGCCGGTGTACTTGTCGGGGTTGGGCGAGCCAAAGCTGATCTCGCCTTCGTTGGTACCATCATCTGCACGGTTCAGAGCGACGGCGAACATGCTCTTGTCGACTTTCTTTGACTCGTCCAAAGCGTTGAGGAAGCTTCCGCTGGATCCCTTGTTTATCGCAAGACCAAGAATGCCGTCAAAGGCGAAGTTGAGAAACTGGTCCGATGTCGTGTGCGTCAGGCCAAACTGATAGCTGATGTCCATGCCAGCCACGGTGATCGTATCGTTGACCCAATTACCAGAAACCTTTCCGGAGCCGTATGCGATGTTGAAGGATTTGCCTGTCTCCTCGAGTGTGTCAGAGTCGTCGACGCCGAACGTGTTGTGCATCGAACATGCTTTGCTGGTACAAGAAGTGCCCATAACCCAACTTGAACCAGCACCGGTGTCGATAAGCATGTACATTGGCTTCTTCTCTGACCCGACTCCCACCTCGATAAAGTACGAGTAGTCGGTACCATCCTGGTTGACGCCCTGAGTATGTTCCTTGGTCGATTCCGTCGCTTCCATGACATTGTACTCGTTCTTGCGCTTAGCTAACACACTGGTAGCTGGGACGGTTCCTCCTGTATACTTTGCGATTAAGCGTGCTGCTTCGTGGGCTGCTCTCTCTGATATCGGTTGGGTGGACTGTAGTAAATGGTTAGTATAACCATGCCTCGGGGCATTTCGCATAACAAACCTTGGGTGTTCTCTGCTTGATGCCCATACGGACACTGTCGCTGTTTCCTGCGCCCTGTGACCTTCGCCCCACGCTCTCTTGTCCTATGGGCACATCTAGACGCCAACTCGGAGTGAAAGGATAGAATGCATTGACTGATGAGGCAAAAGCCAGTTGTGCTAGCAGTGATCCTGGACGCATCTTGAAGCTGTATTGAAATCAGAACAATGAAGTTCTTGTTGTCGTGGACTGTATATGAAGTTGGAAGTGGTTGATATAACCGCGAATTGGCTTGAATCAAGCAGAGATGGAGGCCGATTCGGTGCTAATTGGAACAGCTCGTCACAGCTTGTCTCAAACGCGTCTGATCAATGAAGACAGAGCGAGCTGGAAAGGATAGTAATGAAGACGAGGCGAAGCCTCTGAAGCCAAAGTTGGCTGGGGTGTATTAAGAATTAGGATTTATGAGCCCAGCATTGGAAACAAACCGACACAGTAATGATGTCGAGTTGGAGCACACAAGCGAAGACACACAAAACAAGCCGAACAATGGATGTGGCTTGGTTACTGAGACCAATTCCCGAGTCTCTCTTTTTGGAACAGGGCGTTTCTTTGAAGGGCTGGGGTTGAGCTCGAGGATCGATATTGGAGGGAGCACGACAAAGAGGAACAAAGAGAGAGAGAGGAAACACGAACAACGAGAATGAAACGAAACAGAAAAGGAAGGGACGACGATCGAAGGAGGGAGAGGGAATGATTATTACGAATTAAGGCAAAGCAATACAGGTACAGTATTAAAGAGAGGCAGCAGATGTGGAGGTGAGGGAGTGAAAGTCGGGAAGTGGTGGGTATGTGCTGCAGAAGGTATGGGGAGAGTGGAGAGAGGTCGAGTCCAGGGGGGTTACGGTTACTTGATGCAGCTGTACCTTGACCTCTTCCTCTCGAGCAAGAGAAAGGATCCCCCGTTTAGGCAGGCCAGTGAGTAAACTAGCGAAGTTACGAGTTGTCAAAATAGATAAATCATTTAAGAGTTGCCAATATAGAGTTGCATTTATGTCACCTACAAGGACTCTCAAAACTCTCCATCTTTATCTCATCTCCAAGACCAGGCTCTAGACCCCAGAGCTAGGCTTGAACAAGGCTCTAATTGGTTATCTCATATCTTGGCTCGATGATCATCTGCACCTAGTCGATACCTGCCGATCTGGTTCTCATTTCGCCATCTCTTGGACTTGGTCTTTGACTTGGACTGAATCAGATGTCAAGCACATGCCCAAAACTGACTCTTCGGAGCTTCAGAATAAACAAAGGAACGCCCTCCGAGTTGGAGGCAATAGACGTGCAGTAGAACGATGCATCTCTGCTCATCACTGGACGCCTATCTTTGTTAGGGTCAGGGGTCATCGGCTTCTGAATGGGCCATCAGTCTTAGCCGCTTTGATGGGACCTCCAACTGTGGAGATTATGTACAAGCCCCCATGTCAAGGTCAAGGCAAGTCAAAGCCAAGTCGAGTCAAGGATATCGGTCCAAGATAATGCTTGTCTCTTCTACCGTGTACTTCTTTCTACTTTGAGCAGTACATACATGATAGCGACGTTGCTTTCAACCGATGCAAGATGCTGCTTTCAGTCCATCACTTCTCTACCGTTTACCCCTGAAACGATAAGATGGACGAATGCGTTTAGGTTAAGGTAGGCCCCGAGATCTGCATGGTGGCACACGAAAAGTGCTGCAAAGCAACGTGGAGCAAGCGTTAAAAACAAGCTTCAGCGGTTGATTCAGGCGTCTTCAACTGTGGATGGTGCAAACGATACACGCGTTCAGTGGGAACTATCACTAGCTGCATATTGTGGCTTACTATCGAATCCCTTGCTTGAAACATTTGACTTTCAGTATTGATCTTCAATAGTGAAGAAGAGGATAGTCACATCATCTGAACTTGTTTCAAGCCTTGCAAGAGCACGACCATTATGCTAACATCAAGCTTAATTATAAACTTTGAACAACTGGTAGAGCCATTGCAGCAACAAGCAAACATCATTCCATTTCGATTATCACATTGATACTATCACATGAAGTCAAATGCCCTGGCGTCAAACATCACATGCAGTCAGACTGCCATTACCATCGGACATCCCCTAGGCTTGCATCTCAGTCTCAATGCCATTGGCTCCAAGGGTTCTGTTCCTTCAACTGACTCGATAAAACTCTAGCGTTTCTTACGCGTCAAAACATCCCGCAGCGCCACTTTATCGTCTGAAACCCCTGACTACTGCCGTGAGCCTCATAACTGTCAGCTCACTCCAGTTTTTGTTCTAGAGCTCTTTTGGTACGAGGTTTTTGACACTCTGGCTTGAGAATTGAATCACTGCACTGTGTTCTTGTACTCACCAGTCCCTTGATTCGAGGGTTCGTATTCAGGCACGTAAAGATTGACTAGTGGCTCTTGAACATTGATGCAGGAATACTTTCACTTCTTGTACCGTCTATACATCCAAGCTCAGAATATTGTTCCTTCAGTCTCGGGTTCCTTCCTTCTGTGAATATTGATTATGCAAAATCATATCGTGTTCCCAATAATATACATTCTAAGATCCAATTCACGTTTTATATATAGGTCTTGTCAAAGCGTACGCATAAACAGGATACACCCAGGCTTATCCCTGATCCTGGAAACATATCTTCCGCAACATTGCAATATTTAGGACTCTTCGTCTTTAACGAATTCGAATCGATGACCTATGTTCCATAGAGGAACTCGCTGTCCAAACAACCGAGCTCGCTAGAGCATCTCATTTTGCTTGGTCTGCACTCCACGCATCTGGATCGCTGCCGGTCATAATCTCAGATAGATTGCTTCTCCGACACAATGGATCGTAACTCACCGCATGCGGCTCAAATGACTTCATACCCAGTCCTGGCAGCTCCATTATCTGGCAGCTATGGATTTCCTGGCCCGCTGATGAAACAACTGCGGCGAGCAGTCAATGCCTAATCTTAACCCCGGCAAGATACAGCACTATCAGACCGGGTCACGTCGATCAGAAGTAGAGCTCAATTTCCGTGGATATTACCTCTGTTATCAATGGGTATCTTAAGCTGTGATAGGTCACTGAACGTAGCGATGTTCAATTAGAAACTAATTGCTCAGGTAGCGGCAGATCGTCATTTAGACATATAACTAGAAGTTGTCGCTGAAATGAAAATGGTCTGAGCATCCATCTATCGCCAGACGAGATCGTCTGTTATTTCCAATGTCTATTCCCATGTTTCGCAGTCCATATACCCGAGCGACGGCCGTGAGGCAACCAACGGGTTAGAGTCTTGTTCTTGGGAGGACAAGACCACAACCTCACTTCGCTGTAATCCCGCTTGTAACCTCTAACCACTCTGTCGCTCTTTCAAGTGTGCGCTTTCCAGACTCATCCTCAGCAGCGTTATCCAATAATCCTCTTCGAACATTCTCAAACTCCTCCATGTCAGCAGTACCAGCTCCCCATGCCGCGATATATCGAAGGAAATACCACACAGACTCATTGCGCCATTTGAAAGAGCATGCAAGCTTCAATGTTTCGCGAAACACAGCCGATGTCTCAGAAGGACGCTTATCGAGCAAGAATATCAGGAATTGCCAGCCCGATATGTCATTGTGATGTGCGAAGCACCACTTTTGCGTTGACCCGATCATTCGGGACAGAGCTTCTTCTGCCTTCGACGACGGTAAGATGAACGCGTTGGCCATGTATCTCGCGTGGCACCAAGCGTAATAGTTTCGAGGATGTCGTTCGCCCGACACCATGATGATGTTTGAGATGTCATCTTCCACTGGAACCTCAATATCGTGAAGACGATACTGCTCCATCAGCCATCGGCGATGGTTCCATAATGTTGGCGATTTGGTATGTCGATGAAGTCGACTGGTTAGTAAACTATCGAGCAAGTGTTTCTCAGAACGTAGGATGTCCTCGACATCTTTGTCCTCCAACTTGGTCATGATAAGCCTCTTTCTCGTATTGGCAGCGGTCAAATGTTCAGGATCCATCAACAGCATGACTGCTGTTGACCTCAAGATGTCATCTCTCGAGAAATTCCCATTATCTGCAAGGAATTGCTTGTGAAGTTTCTGTGCCACAATAAATGCTTGAACTATGCGTAGCTTGGGTACAGCAACCGCGTTTTCGTCTCGCAATACTGTCGAGCTAGGATCCAGGATATGACTTTTACCCAATAACTCTATTTCCAGAAGCTGATCTGAAGACTCGATGAGAACATCAGAAATATCGACGAAAACTCTCTGATGGTCACCATGCCTGAGAGCTTCCTTCACACTCTTGTCAAGTGCTCGTGACATTGGATCGTTTGTGTAAGGAAGCAACGAATATGAATATGAATTGTATAGGGTAAGCGCGATGCAGCGGACGTGGTGTGGAGGGGTTTGGATGGAGCTCCATGCATGTGTCGGGGTTATGACATGGCTTGACCACGTTTGACAGAACCACCAAAACTAACATCACCATCAACTTAACCTTGATCTCGACCCTCACGAGCTCAAGTTGGCGCCGCACAGAACACCCATAGAGTGTGAAAAGCCTTTCCGACTTTGAACTGCGCAGTCTTCGATCCGCAACCATGGCTTCCCTTATGCTCAGCATCTTCGTTGTCGAAGTTATCGTCAACCTCGTCAACACCATTGGAGCCACCGCAATCAATAATTTGGTGCGTCACTTACGGCCTAAGCCCTACTCTCAGGCCACATTTGCTAACAGAAGAAGCTCTGGAACCTGGTCAACTTCCTGCCCGTCCCAACCGCAAAGGCTGCCGGAGAGCAGCGAAAGCTCCAAGCCGATTACCTCAAGGTCCGACGAGACCTAAATGCCACGAGTTCCCAAGATGAATTCGCCAAGTGGGCAAAGCTTCGCCGCCAGCACGACAAGCTCCTCGATCAGCTGGAGAAGACTAGTACGTTTCGCTTGTCGTACCATAGCAAGGGGAAGGAGATAGCTAACACATATCCTCTACAGAGAAAACCACCGAAGCGTCACGATCCAACTTCGACAAGGTCCTCACCGTTGTCCGCATCGTCGTTACCCGCGCGCCGCAATACTTCCTGCCATTCTGGTTCGCTACTCAGCCTATGTTCTGGCTGCCTTACGGCTGGTTCCCTTACTGGGCGGAATGGATCCTGTCTTTCCCTCGTGCCCCCATCGGAAGTGTCAGCATTGCCTCGTGGCAGCTTGCTTGCACAGGAGTTATTGCTCTCCTCAGCGACTTGATTGTTGGTACTGCTGGACTACTTCTCAACGCAAAGCAGGCCAAGGAGGCACCTGTGGCCGCTGAGAAGGTCGCCGCGGAGGAGAAGAAGAAGTCATAAGTGAGACAGCGCCTCTAGATATATAGATAGCTTATTCGCACATAATAAAGGCATGCATGCAAAGCATTGATTTTACAAGTAAAAAACTTGACTACGATTTGGGATGTATCTCTTCGAAATTTGACGCAAAGTTCTTCATTGCCGAAGCTGAGACTTTGTAACACGACAGAGAATAACCCTTGGCAGGGTATTTGGGGCTTGATCTAGGCTGCTTTTTGACTCTGGCGACCATGAAGAGATCGCGAAAGCTTCGAAAGCGCCAAACAGTACACGCGAGGTGTTTCTGAATCGGTATCACGGGAGAGAATGAAGGGAACGCTGTGAACAAGGGCGCGAGGGCCATAGTATTGCGCTACTGAGCTATAGTTGGAATCGTGGATATGTCGTAAAGATTGAGTAAAGAATGATTGTGTTGTTGTGGTTGTGAGTTGAAGAAAGAAAAATGAATCAACGAGAGGAAGAAAAATTGTCGGTTTTACGTTGGAAAAAGAGGACGGCCCCACCAAAGTTCTCAAGGCCCCCCACATTGGCCGAGGACACTCATTCTTTGTTGACGAAAGTCTTGGCGCCACCTTTGCCTTATCGATATTGGTTCCTGGACTGACGTCGTGTCATTGTCATTCGGCCTCGTCTCTCGACTTGTTACGACCGTGTTCAACCTGGACCTTACTCAATTTCGCTATATTACCATCAAAGACTACTTGGCCATATTGAATCGATACTGGCCATCATGGCGATTCCTTGGGACTCGTAAGTTGATTTAATCCTTGTGTACATCCATGTTCACATACTCTATTCTCCCCGGCGGCCACTTATACTCAAACTCTCTGTACAACTGCTAACCTTATAACCCAGTCTTCGTTCCCTCGTTATCTTCTTCGGACCCATAATCATACCGAAGGCTATATCATACTACCGATCAGTTAAAAATAATCCTCACGGTCGCAATGCACCAATAGTACCCGTCCCGCCTCGCGTTGGCGTTGCGCTCGCGCTTCTGGCTTTCTTCGTAGTCGGCTACCTCGTCCAGACGCTCCCGCCCTTCGCACCCGAGAACCTCTTCCTTGCGACGCAAAGCCGTATTCAGATTCCCGTCGATGTTCTCTTCAACCGAGTCGCTGTTGGCAGACCCGACAATGTTCTCACAAAACAGGACGAGGCTCTAAGGGGCCGATTTGTCAACTTGGAGAGTCGATTGCTCTACTTGCAGTTTGGTCCCGATGTGTTGGCCAACTGCCCGTTCTGTACCTCAGAGGAACCAAAGACATTATTCAACTATGCTCTCCCACAACTCCTGTGGCCTCATATCGCCAACCTTTTTGTCGTCGCATTCGTCACAAGCCCGACTTTCACGGGTCGAGCTGGTGCGCAGTGGCGACCAAAGGCCACGATGGCTGCTGCTGTTATCGCAGCTCTCGATGTTTACTTTGTCAACTCTTACAACTACCAGGCCAATGCGCGCGCTCTTCGTCTGTCGGAAGTCGACTTCTTCTACTGGACTGCTCGTATTGCACGCCTGGTAACTCTTGCTGGCTTTGACGCTGTCCTTGGCTGGCTTCTATATCTGTCCGCCACGAACCGCGCATTTGTTGAGCCACCGTCGCCTGTTGAGCGCATTGAGGCAACTGGTCGTGCCTTGATGGTCGTCAAGAGTAAGCTCAGCGCATTGGGCATTGTCAAGAACACAGCCCTACGCGATGAAGATCTTCGATCGCGCAGCCATGCTTATTGGAGCCACGAAGTCCGCCTCATGGGCGAGGTCATGGAGGAGCGTGAGGTTGTAGAGGGAGTCAATGATGCGCTGAGTAATCGTATTGACGTTGGAAGCATTACAAGGGACGCCGAAGGCTATGCACAGAATGTATTGCAGAACTTGCATGCAGAAACAGCACATGATGGTTAAAATACTCTCCATCCTGCTGCGTATTCCCAACCCTTCTTTCAAAAGAGCTATTCATACAAAGAGGTCTATGACCGTCAAATTTATCTTCCATTACTTTGAAAAGCGTATCTCGTTCTCTCTCTTGTAACAATGTCCAGTGAAATAATCTCCCCACTAACCCCCTGAAACATGCACCGTGTTCATTCCTCACATGTCCGTTTAGTTTAATTGCCACATCAAAACTCCATATTCAACATTAACTCTTCGACTCTGGCTTTGTGGATTCTGGCCTCACTGGCCCTGTTGCTGCACTGCTTGTGCTGCCCTTACGACTTGGCGTCTCTAGAGCACCCTCTTGTGCGCTGCGCTCCAAGAAGTTTGCCCAGAGTTCCGATAACGACTCCTTATCCTTTGCAGACGATGTGTCCGCGAATAGGTCGGCATTGAGGGAAGGCGAGCTTGGTGTGCGGTTGAAAGGTGAAATAGGTAGGCGTAAATTGTTTGATGTGCCTGGACGGGCAAGACCAGCTTGCTCTCGCTGCTCGTCGGTCCAATTTAAGTAGCCAGCCATGACTTGGAGGACCTGGAAACGCTTGGCGTCACCGCGGTCGAGGGTGAGGAAATGGAGGAGATGGTTAGTGACAATTTGTCTTTTCATGGTCAGTGAGATTTTATCAACGGATATGGAGAAACAAACCTGTCTACATTGTCCTCTGGCTTGGTCTTCTTTAGGTATCGTAGTGCTTTGGTCAAGTGGTCATTCAGCACGATGGCTTCATGTCTCAACTTACCAATTAGGAGATTCTTCTCCTTGACTTCCTTCTCGTAAGGTGCTGTTCGCTCAAGCTCTTGCGTCAGAGTCTGCTTGGCAGTCTCGGCTTCAGTAGCACGAGCGTCGGCTTCCTGGACTTGCTTCTTGAGGCCTTGGATCTGTGCCTCTGTGGTCTCGACCATATCACGAAGCTCCTTTTTGCGGGCATCTTGGATCTCGCGGAGAGCGTTCTGCAGGTTTTCGATGAGGGTCGCCTGGCTATCTCTATCCGCAGTAGCACTCTCGTAGTTTTGTCGTAGCATGGTGACCTGCTCCTCCAATTCCGAGACTTTGTCGACCAAGCTTTCCTTAATGGAGCGCTCCTCCATGGCGATAACTTCCCATTCACCCATGGCGTTGGCGGTCGTCTCCATCTCCGACTTTAGGTGTTGAACATGTCGAAGTAGTTCTTCCTTCTCCTTGCTCCAGTTCTGTGCCGACAGGTTGTTTCGACTTCTAAGTGTGTTGAGTTCCCGGGTCGCATCTTGCAGTTCTTCCTTTAACTTGGCAACATCACCACCGGATGACGCAGCACTATTCCTGAGCTCCTCGTTCTCTGCTTCGAGCTCTTCTATACGCTCTTTGCTTTCCTCGAGATCCGCCTTGTCGCGCTTGAATCTATCGCTCAGTGTTTGCTTGATCTTCTCGACACGGCCAAGAAGAGTCTGGTATTCCTCCTCGGCGTTCTCTTTGGCGGCATTGCTCTCTTCCAGGTCGCTCTTGAGCTGTGTGACTTCATTGCTATGCGTCTCTTGTATGGTTTCGAGCTGCTTCCGTAGCTGTTCGACCTCAGCCCGCAAGGCCTCTCGTTCCTGACTCATGGCCTCTAGCTTAGCAGAGGTATCTGAATTGTTGGTCTTTTCTTTTTCGCCATCAACTGGAGTGGGTGTGAGCCCGTTGCTCTTGTCCTGGGGCTCTACGGCATGCCCGTTGCTTTGAACTTTGGTGCTTTCGTTTACGTCTTCGACTTCGACTTCGACTTCTGCATCAACCGGCGTCTCCTAAAATGGCGATACATGTCAGCGCGCGCGCAATTGCATGATTTGGAAAGCGTCATGGCTACGTACGGGCTGAGTGGGTGTCTCGGGTTCGTCTTCGAGGGCGTCTTTATCTGAACCCTGTTGAGGCTCAGAAGTACCAGTTTGCTCCTCGGAAGCCTTGTTCTTGTTGGCGTTCTTCTTCTTATTGTTCTTCTTCTTTTTGGACGACCCTGCACGAGGGGGAAGCGAGGCCCCATGGTTAGGACACGTTCTCGACTCTCCATTTCCACCTCAATTGCAGGGGTAGGGATTGCACGCACCTGAATTCGTCGCCTGGGTCGGGTTCGTTGTAACAGCGGAAGACATGGTGAGCTTCGAATGCGCCAGTCACGAGCATTCAGAAGTTCAATGTCGTGCAGATATAGTATTCTTAGCGCCGGGGTTGCTTTTACGCGATAATGGATGCAGGATCTAGAGTAGGCCAGGTCAGGTACGTGTCAGTATGTACATTACAGTACAGAGTGGCCTCCCTGGTGTTGGTGTTAGGTCAACGGGACGGGAGGGATACCTCTAGAATTCCAGGGCACCACGTCAGCCGGGGCATTGGTGGGATTTAGTGGATGTCAGTACCTGGAGCTCCCTGGAGCTGACGACGTTTCAACGGGTGCGGCGTCATCCCAACAAGTCGGGTCCGAAACTACCGGCCGGCTACTACTGTAGCATTTTGTCAGTTATAAATAATACCTATCGACCTGCTCTTTTGAACATTTGAGACTTTCTTTTACTGCTTAAAAGGTCAGAAAGGCTGGTCGAATGATATCCTGTTGGTATTGTGAGCCCGTATTCGCTGATACAGAGATGGTGCCAAGATGCAATTTCCTCTAATTCTCCATGAGTCTTACTCCAAAGGGCTGTTAAATTTCCTTTAGCTTCTCGGGCTACATCTATATGCCTAGGTACCTATTTTAGTCTGGCGTGGCTCAAAAGAACTTGCTTCTTAAACTGCCATTGTGATATGTCTTTCGTATGCCATATATCCCATATGGCTACCACTTAGACCAAAAACCGGTAACATGGGTCTGTATTTGAAGACTATTTGAGGTTAATACGAGAGAGCATCTTAATATTGAAAAATTGAAGTCCAACTAATTTCGCATGTTGGTTGATTTGGCAGAGTCATGTAAGTTTCAAACAACATGAACAACTCACTGTAGCGCATTGCCAGTCCTCCACGGTGAAGTGACTTGGGTCCGTTATAGGTTTGGATCCTTCCTATTGAAGATATTTTAAGACACAACGGAATAGTCAGCTTCCATTGACCAACAACAGATAAACTCAGGTCGATAGCGAGAATCAAGTCGGTTTGCTCAAGCTGTAGGTTAACTTGAGTAAATTTGGCTTAGTCATGTTTCAAGTGGATCCTCGCGATGTTCTTTTTTTCTTTATCACGTCCGCGCTTTGAGACTCTTTTTTTTTCTTCTTCACATATTTTTCATCTTCGCCATCACACTTTTGAAATTACCATTGTTCACCGTGGCATTTTCACAATCAAGCGCGAAGTAGACCATATATCGCCTTTCATAATCCCGTTGCTTGCTCTTTTATTTTCTATGAGTGCTATGGGTTCGCTTATGTGCGTACATATAATTGTGAAACTTTGTTCGTTTTGTAGATAGAATTGCCAATGCATGACATGCAACACCGCGCGTGACACTGAATGATGGATGTCCAATTTGCATTCATTTCATTATGGATCTCTTTTGAACTATATCTATGCCGCTTTAAACGCCGAAAACCCATTGAATTGAACAATTCTGTACCCGATCAAGCCTTTGTCTTGCGGCCCTTGCCTCCTTTTGTCGCCTTGCCCTTGGCAGCCTTACCCTTGGGCTTGGTCACAACCTCGGTCTTCTCGACGACCTCTTCGACAACCTCAGCGGGCTCCTCGACCTTGGTCTCCTCTTCCTTCTCGGCGGGTGCAGACTCGATGGCCTGGGTCTCGGTCTCACCGTTCTCGATAGCAGCAACAGGGGCAGGGACATCCTTCATCTCAGGAGCATCGAAGTCGTAACCGATCTCCTTGAGCTTAGCAGCTCTCTTAGCGCGCTTGGAGTTCTCCTTTTCCACCTTGTTCGCCCATGCAGACTCGGTCAAAGGCTTCTTGAGCTGGTTCCCAGCCATCTTGTTCCAGGGGACCGCCTTGAATCGTCGGTTGGCGTTCTTGAACATGTCCTCATGAACCTGGTCCTTAGGAATGACTCGGCACTTGAGAATGTGGCCGAACAGAAGGTAGTTGTCCATAGTCTTAGCAACGATCTCGGCAGTGGAGGCCTCGGCGAACTTGACGAAGGCGTAGTGCTTACTGGCACCGGTCTTCTTGTTTCGCGAGAGTCGCAGCGCAACGATGGGACCGAATTGCTCGAAGTACTGTCTCATCTGCTGCTCGTAGAAACCGTGGGGAACGCGACCGATGTAGATGACGCCAGTGTCCTCGCCGGAGGCCTTAGCAGCCTTCTCGACGGCCTTGGAGACCTTGGGAATCTTGCCAACATCCTGTCCGTCCTTGTAGCTGGCGTCGCCCTCGGTGATGTCCTCGTCGCCGGAATCGAGCTCGTCCACGATCGCTTGGACCTCCTTGCCCTCCTCAGCCTCTGACTCGGACTCATCGGGGATATCAAGTGTGGTGGACTCCTCCTCGACAACCTTGACTTCCTCGACGGGCTTGCTCTTCTTGGACTTTTGCGCCGGCTTCTCGGCGGCCTTTGTTGTGATGGCGGTCTTCTTGATAGACTTTTGCTTCTTCAGCGACACAGGCGACGCATCCTCAGGGGCTAGAAAAGCTGTATTAGCGACATGAATGAAACTGTCTTGTTGGTGTTGTATGCTTACCCTTTCGCTTAGGCTTGGCAGCTTTGGCAGCGCTATTGGGCTTCTGGATGTCAGAAGCAGCTATAAAGAATTAGCGCATGAAGTTTTCCCGGGTTTGAAAGTACTTACACTTTCTCTTTCTCAATTCTGGTGCCATTATGTCTGTTATGGTTATCTTGATGCTAGATACGCAAAAGCTGGACTCCCGCAGAAAAAGATGCGTGGGCCATAAAAAAATTGGGATTCTGCCATATCTAATTTGGGCGGTGAAGGACTTTGTCCATTATCGGTTTATCGTAGTGGGGGTTGGGGTCCCTTCAGCGGCTTGTCCCACTAAAAAGTGCCTGGAGCTGCAGCAGCTTACATCCGTGGAACCAACGACTGGCGATAGTTTATGGTAAGAGCAGCCCCAGGCAACGTTGGACACTTCACTTTACATTCTGAACACCTACTTTGAGCTGTGGGGGAAACGCCTTATATCAAAAACTTCACAACTAAGCAAGGAGTTACTCATCTTAGTTGACAATCACTTATCTCATCTTAATCATATCCCAAGCACACCGAATAGTCAGGGGGTTACCACTTTAATCCTTTGAGCTTTACAGATATCAACATCTGAGCCCAAGATGTCAAAAAAGCAAGAGAACCTCACTCATGAGGAGATGTGGGATGACTCCGCCCTCATAGATTCTTGGAATGAGGCTTTGCAAGAGTACAAAGTGAGTATGCATATGGACATACCGCAAACATTCACTGACGGACCTTTGACAGAAATATCACAGCATACACGCCAAAGGTGGAAGTTTACGAGATCTGGAGTCTCAAAACCAGTAAGCAGAATGCTTTTGATGAAATCTTGAAGACAGCCTACTCACATACGAACTAGGGTTGAAGCAGAGCAAGAACCTGAACAGCCTCAAACAACAGAAACACAAGAGAACGTTTTGATCTCAGAAAGAACCGAGGAAAATAAGGTACGCATCCTTGCCAACGGCCTAATCTATCCGAGCCTCATCCGGTCTTTGGATCTCATCACTTCCGTACGGCTAACCATCTTTGCAGATCCCTTCATCACGGAACGAGTCTAAGGAACCGGCACCGTCTCAATCTCAAGGTGTCCCTGCCTTTCCGATACAGACCGTTCTAGGTTCTGGTAAGCCAAGCTTTCTGAACCGCCATCTGCTACACTGTTTGACTAACCAATCGCGATAGTTCAAGACGAAAACCTCAAGAAACTTCTCATGTCTTGGTATTATGCAGGCTACTACACAGGCTTGTACGAAGGCCAGCAACAAGCTCAACAAAACCATGCTCCGTAAGCGAAGAAACAATGATATACTCGAATACTACCCTTGAAACACGGAAGAGCGGTAGCCATCTCTCAACGTGGCTGTGAAAGCCATGAGCTGGACATGGGTTCTCGGTCGGACAGCTGCCGTTGATGCGACGACGCAAGATTGATTGTCGTTTACTCGGGACTATGTGCATGAAGGAGCTTAGATGAAGGACCTGAAATGGAACATCGTGGAGAAATCTCCATAAACAAGTCACTGGATGCGATGTTAAAGGCATCTGTAAGTATATATCACATCACGGTATAGCTACCATGAGTGAATATTTGAGATTATAAGACGACACTAAGCACAGCGCAGGTCTCTATACATCAATAATACGAATCTGATGCTGTACCACAGCATACGTGAGAGCTTAAGCAGCTTGATACTGAAAGGGAAATATTAAAAATATTTTCTGCATTCCCCGTGACAGAACATGTGCATCTTGAAGCGTAGACCACTGCCAGAGGACAATAATACACATCTATTAACCACTTCATATCCACTCGACTATGCCCAGAACAAGACACGCGGCCGATGATGGCAGGCCAAGCCTCAAGAAACATAATCTCTCAAGGAACAAACTCCTCGACTGAATCATTGCCTAAGCGTTTATGAAAAGGCCAGACGATGTCGATGAAACCTCGACGTTGACGATCAGTTGGTGAAACGAATGCTATACCGCTCAAACGGCGACTATAATATTTAATATCTTGGCTTTGGCCACCACCTCGTCGATAACGAAATAGCTTCATTTCTGGTATAGCAATAGCCTTAAGCGGCTGGTCCAACTGGCAGTATAGGACGGAGAGGAGCACTCCCGTTCTTGGCTCGTCGGACCTGTCTCTATGTGTAAGAGCTTGGGTCTCATCCCTAAAAACTTTACCCCTGCTGTTGGTTAGCAATACGACCCTATACAAGGCCTAATTAAGCATTTTTGCCCTATACTGGGTGCTACATAAGAAAACAACCCAATCATTATCTGTCGCATATAATTCGCTTGGCGCTGATGAGTAGCGAAATGGGGTAAAACTCCAAAACACCAAACGCGATCCGAGACGGATCTGTCACAGAAACGACCCCCCGCACCAGAAGTCGTTTCACAGGAAACCACAGCGCTATAGCGACCATGGTGATCGGATCTTGAGAAACCGAAGCGAATGCAGGGCTAGACTCTCAGCCTGAGAGTAGCAGTCGGCTTCTTCAGCGGCCGTGTTTCAAACATGTGTTTGAAGGCTTGTCTTTTCAAGGGGTCGCAGCAGCCTTTGACTGATGTACTATAATAAGAGCATGCTCGTTCCACGATAATCAATTCTCGTCTCATTCCCATATCTCATTCTCATTCAGTTCTCAATTGTTTCTTCGTGCTTCATTCTTTTTGCACCTGGATTTCCTTTCATTGAAGGCAGGCCCTCTTCATTATTCGAGTCCCTTTAATCAACTAAAACTAAAACCGATTCAATCTCTGGCAGATCATCTCTACCTATTTCCTTTTACCATACCAGTTTAATACCCAGAACGATATCATGAAGACTTCAACTTTCGCCCTGGCCGCCCTTGCGCCTATGGTCTTGGCCGCCCGCTTCCATGAACGACGAACACATCCTGAGCCTGAGATGCCTGCAGCACCTGAGATGCCTGCCATGGAGCATCCCGTTGCTGCCCCTGCTGCCCCAGCTGAGCACCCAGTAGCCGTTCCCGCACCTCCTGCTGAGCATCCCGCACCTCCTGCTGAGGTCAAGCACCCTGCTGAGGTTGTCGAGGCTCCCGCCAAGGTTGTCCACCCCGGTGTTACCAAGGAGTCCAAGACTGAGATCATCATCATCTGGCACAACGCTGGAGCTGGTGCCGAGACCACAACCGTCAACGAGAAGGTCACAGTTACTCAGACCATCACCAAGGGTGGAGAGGTTATCGAGACTAAGCCTGCTGAGGCTGCCCAGCACACTGTTACCGTTGGTGGCCCCGGAGGTCTTGTCTACCAGCCCGAAGAGCTCCACGATATCCCTATCGGTGACACTGTCGTCTTCGAGTTCCTCTCACAGAACCACACCGTCTCTCAGTCTGGCTTCGATACCCCTTGTGATGCTATGGCGGGCGGCATGGACTCTGGCTTCATGGCCAACCCCAACAACACTGTGTCTCCTCCCCCCCAGGTTGCTATGCAAGTCATGGTCGACACTCCGCTCTGGTTCTACTGCAAGCAGGGCAACCACTGTGGACAGGGCATGGTCTTCTCCATCAACCCCTCAGCTGAGAAGACCCATGCCAAGTTCAAGGAGATGGCCATCCAGCAGAAGGGTGACGGTAAGCTTGCTCCCATCCAGGGTGGCGAGCCTGCTCCTCCCGCCGCTTCCAAGCCTGCTGAGGCCGCACCACCCGCTGCTGCTCCTCCCGCTGGCACTGATGCTGCTGCCGCTCCTCCTGAGGCTACAGGAGTTGTTCCTGGCAAGGGCACTGTTGCTCCCGACGGCAGCTGTGTGTGCCACGTTTCTTGCGCCGCTGGTGCTTTCCCTGCCGCGGCCCAAGGCATCAACTCATTTGGTGGCATGGCTGGTAAGTTTGAACCATACAATCTTTACTCATTGTAACAAAGACTAACAATATCTCAGGAGCTATGCCCTACAACCTTGGCGGTATTAGCTAAGTAATGACATGATAGACGAGGAGTGTTGATACCACGGAAGATGCTTAGTACTTGTTTGCGATGTGTTATTACTTGAATGTACCATTTATGGGTTTTAGACGGTACGGATTATTTCTTTGGGTAGCCTAGATGGCATTTGAAATCTTCACGGGTTTGAAGATCGGTATAGTTAGTTAATGGGACAAAACCTATGGGACGAAACTTAATTTTTGATCATGATCTTTAAATGTGTGCCTTTCATCTCGATAGTGCCAGGAGTGAGTGATTCGTCGTTTAGGAATCGACTGTCTTTCTGCATCGGATTGAAAGAGCTTCCGCATCTAATGTGATAAGAGTGAGGCAGTTCTAACAGTGTAGTAGCAAACGGTGTCTGCACACCAATACTTCTGGTATTTTAGCTCGTCAACAAACCAAACAGTCTTCTCGGTATGAAATACCAAAGCGCAATCTTAACAACCAGCCATGTTTGCGGTTGTGATTATACACCAAGGGGAGCATGCTCCTCAACTTGCCATTCCTGGTGATATGCACACCAACACTACGGCGGATTAACACATTTCTGAGTTGCGGTAAGTTGTTCCCAAGAGTAATCAGAAGATAGTTGACATTGCGCACGACGTTGAAACCATTTGTCTGTGAGCCATGTCCTACAAGGGGAGGTTAAGAGGGAAGGAGAAAAAGAAGGGACCCTAGAGCTGCGTATTTAGCCATCACGAGCAAACACCATCGCAAAGATGTATTCAAGAGGCTATGTATAGTAATTGTGTTTTAAAAGACATCCCAACCCATGTTATTGCACCGCTTCGCCTGTGCTACCCAAATATCGTTTCGTTTCGTTGCTGAAGAGAATATCTGATCCCGAACGTTCCCGCTTTGCCCCTGGCCCTTATCTTCCATCTCTTGCAGTTTTGGTATTCCATACAGATAATCGGTGATAGTTTTTCTAAGCCAGAGCGGACAGCGTCCGTACAGAAATTGCAGCGTCTATTTCTTGGCGGCCTCAGCGGCCTTGCGAGCCTCGGCTATAGGTTCTTCTGTTAGTATTCACTCCTTCAAAGACCAACGGTCTGTTGGTTCGTAGTCGTTGCATTTGTAGAAGACGTTTCTGGGTTTTGGGATATGGTTCGGACATACCAGCAGCCTGCTTCTGTCGCATGATATCGGCGTTAGACTCCTTAGCGTGCTGCATCTGGGTACCGCTCATGGTAGTCTTGGTCTTCTGCAGGTACAAAACAAGTCATGTCAGTCTATATCCTATGTATATTCGCTGTCGTTGATCGTCCGGAGGAGCGGTTGTCTGGGGTAAGACGAACAGGGTCGTTCTTCTTCAGGTTCTTCTCACGAGCCTTTTCGCGCTGGTTGCCACGAGCCATGATATCGGTTTGGAGCAAGGGATAGAAGTTACAAAACTTGTACAAAAAGATTGGAAGCTGGAGACTTCGTCGGTCAAGCGTTCGTGTTCGGGCAGAAGACAGAGAGAAGGGAAAAGAGTAAGGTCGCGACACAAGCGGCCAGACCGTCAGATAAACCTAATGAGACGGGACTGGAGGCTGTGCCCTTTCCGTTTTGGTGGGAGGCCCCTGACAGGGAGCCAATCGGAGCACAAGGTTTGCGGAAACCTGAATGGCCTCGATCTAGACTCATCAGTCGACACAGAGTGAGATGATGATACTTTGGTTTCGCATGCTTATTCTATGAAACTCAATACATCATAACTCAGTGCGTAACTCTGTCCGTTCTCGGTGATAAGACTGCATGATGACAACTATGTAAAACACCTGGACAAATCTCTTACATAGTCATCACGGTACAAGTGGTTCCTTATAGATAATACTCAGCATATGATCTCGCTCGGCCTTGAGAACGTGAAGAAAAGTCAAATTGAGAGTTCTAAAAAATTGCATCAATAGTAAAGAAGCATGCATACGCTCCAATGCAAAACCTTGATTGCATATTGGATAGTCCGCTTGAATATGAAGTTGCTTCCGTATGTGACAAGGGTTAAACATGGGAGTCGATGTAGACTTCAACTACAAGGACAAAATTACGTTCTCAAACATAGGTAACTGCACAAGATTGATATGAGAGAATTTTCTCGTATATGAACTGTACTTGCCTTGGTTGTTGCACTTTCGATGTGAATAGTGACCAGACATGAACAGGAATCCAATTGAAAGGACAATACTGCATAGGTAGAACAGAATTGCATACAGACGTGAAGATTCAACCATAGCAGTAACTAGTTTGAGTTTCATTAGAACGAGGCTAAGCCATGAACTGTACTGTATGTAGTCCAAAGCGAGAGGGCGGGAAAAAAGTTACACTTAAGGTTGGCATTTGGACCAAACACCAAAACAGAGGTGTGGATAGCAAAAAACATACAACAGCGGGGATTCGCTGGTCGTCACCGACCCAACTACTAATCCGCCGGTTAGTGGCTTGACTATGGGAGAGCGGACGGGATCCCGTATTTTCCACTACCTTTGGTCGTATGT